>JAMPIV010004138.1:0-116894 GCA_024509875.1 Oreohelix idahoensis | reverse complement strand
CTGGCCGGTAACGTGGCATTGATACCAGGCGATACTCCATGGTGGTTGCTAAGGTCAAAGGTCAAAAGACAATATACTGTGCTGCCTATCCATTGGCTAAACTGTAATTATTCAGGGCGCGGTTTAAAAGTTCACAGTGGTTTGCTGGTAACCTAGATTTAAGAAAAAGGAATTTCAGAAGAAAATGGGAGATCTCCTGATGTGTTTTGACGAGTGGTAGATATTCTAGAGAATTTAGAGAAAATGAATGTTTTGGTATGAGAAAAGATTGACAGAGAGAAAAGAAGGCGAATACACTTTGTGACACATATCATCATTTTTGTACGTTTGACAGAGCTCTTTGAAGGATGTCTAGCACAAGTACAAACAACTTTTACCACACATGAATAAGTAAAAGATAGATTAATTATGTTCACTTTTTATTTTGGATGCTGAAAATAAAGATTCCACTCAAATGTTTTGTTTTTTAATTCAAATTTAAAGCACACGAATCTGCTAAATTGAGGTATAACCTCTGACCACAGTGTAAGTTATATTGCACTATATCACACTATGCTACATCGGGTCTACAGCGTATGTTTCATGAATCTGTGGTGTATACAATTTTAAATGTAAAATATATAAAAAGAAATTATCCTGGGGATATTACAAAGGTTAAACAAAAACTACCCAGTCTAAAGGTTAACTGCATCAGACTTCTTCGCACACTTTCAGACATCACTTCTTAAGTTAAATAAGTTTAAAGAAAGCAATAATCAGGCTCAGTTTGTATCTCAGGAGCAATTGTCCAGGGACTGCACTGGTGCTGGTCATATGTGCTTTCTCTGTTCCTCATGCAGGGTTATGCGGCAATGAAAGAGCTGACAGACTAGGTTCAAGAGCACACATAGAAGGTGTACTGGATACGGATAAGGGAGACATACTGAAGGTAATACTGGATATGGATAAGGGAGACATACTGAAGGCAATACTGGATATGGATAAGGGAGACATACTGAAGGCAATACTGGATATGGATAAAGGAGACATACTGAAGGCAATACTGGATATGGATAAGGGAGACATACTGAAGGCCATTAATAACCAAACTTGAGAATGAAGAGCAGCAGCATTGCAGTGATTGGTGCACTGGCTTCCTAGCTCAGTGGTCTATGGTTTGATCCCCAGCTGAGGTGGGATAGACTGCAAATGGCTCTGGGGTCGACCCAGCCTCATGAACTGGGTACCAGAGCAACTCTGGGAAGGTTAAGGTGGCCAGCATGATGATGACCACATCACCCATAGTGTGGTGATGGTCAAGAAAATATGGGTCTAACACCATATTCCCAATATGCCTCAATGGGCGTGTAACAGGATCCTTTACCTTCTACTAGAGAATGACACTTCAACCAATGAATCATCAAGGCTAAGACTGCTGAAATTTGGCATCAAACGTAAGACCAGCAGGGATAGACGTATGAGAGGATGCATCCGGCATGTATACAACCAGCATACAACAAGAACAATTAGCATTAATAGCCTTCGACATTTGCAGAGGGAGACTGAGCACCTATGGGTTTGCCCAGAGCGCAATGACGTCGATTCTGCTCAACAATAACAATCATATAGTGAGCATTTGCTGAGATAAACAAATAAACATGGTGCCTAGTTGGCAGGGAGGATTGTGTGATTCGTTTCCGCAGCTAGGCGGTGGTGCCGTTCAGAAGACCCTGTGTTCAAATCTCTGGTAAGCTACTTACTTCTGTTGTTTTTCTGTTGTCTAGTTTTCTACTTCTTTATTTCTCACTAGCACCTGAAACATACCTTTATGTGTGTAATATTTATTTATACGCTGAGATACCATCGTTCAACAAGCTAAAACAGAAACCACCAATGACTATCTGTGGCATAGATATAATAACTGCTGAATATCCGCTGCATCAGATTTAAAAACAAAGAAACTGTGCGCGATGAATGCAGTTTATTTATAACACAGAGGGAGCTGGGCTGGTGTAATGGTTACCACACTGCGCTGTAAATCAGGTGATTCAAGTTTGAGCCCTGGCAAGAACATTTGAAGTAGTGTCGTCGACCGAGCCTTGGAAAGGAATAATCTGAGCCTTGGCGAAGACATTTGTGGGAATGCTGTTGACCAGGGACTGGAACAACTTGAATGGCTCTTGAGCCGACCCAGCTGTAATGGGTACCTCCAAAATCGGCGATAGGACATGTGTCATTGTACAGAGAAAAAAGTGATACTCACATAAAATTAGTCTCAGGTTAGACATATTAACCGGAGATTTCGCCTCGAGTAATAGCGGGCGTATGTGTCATGAAATATTCTAATCCACATATATAAATTATTAGGTAAATATGAAGCCTAACAAATAAAATTAATAAAGAGAAGAGCAATGGTAAAATGACAGTGCTGTCCCAAAGAATGTACTCGAAATCCCCCTTGTTTTCTGCTTCGTCTGCAAATTGTAACGCTTTCACGTTGATAGTAAAGCTTACTGTATTATTACCCGCCTTCTTCAATGAAACGTGTGCTGTAATTCTTGGAAAAGCATTGAGACGTACTGCGTAATGACCTAAATTAACCCTAACATTAATTATACTGCGTTACCAAAACGAACGAACAGATGGACTAAAGGGATAAAAAGAGAAGGGAGAGGCAGAAAGCCGAACACTAAACCCGCTTCGCGCGATACACAATTACTACCATCACGCGTGTAAGTCTACATGCACTAATTTTTTTCAGACGGACAGTGATAAAATACACTACCCTTTCCCAGAGTTAGGTTTATAATTCATAACAGACTCTTATTAGAAAAGACAACATTATATGGGTTTACGTTTGAACACATAACAGTACCCAGACAGCACATCTTCTAAACAGGAGGTAGAAGAAATTGCATATTTTGAACGCAGCCACGTAGCTCCTTTAAATTAGTATTTTTGGGTTCCTTAGGGCTTGCTGACAAATAATATGTAAAACGTTACGCAAATAGTCCAGGAATTAATAAATTATACCCAAAATAAAATATTGGGGGGTGCCTGACAGCATAAAATCATTTCTGCTCATAAAATTTTTTTTATAACGTGTTTGAAAAAACCTTACGTTACATAAATAGCCTACCATGTAAACTCCAAATTGATTGGAGCGCAACAAATGAAAGCCTAACCACGATTGGTCGGGTTATAAATACTATCTTGGTTGTTAGGGGAGACGGGAAAAGATAACATTTTTTCAAACACTTGTCGAAACGTGGCTCATTGGCCAGTCTCGCTGATATACACACTTGGGAGCGTTAGTTCGAGACCACTAATTCAAATAAGCTTGATAAAGCGACAGTACGTTGAAGCCAGCTCACATTTTTGCTAAAATAAAAGCCTGGAACATAGGCAGAACGGAATTTGTGCCAGTTTGTGCCAGAATTCATTGCTAATCAACGTATCTGTGTTTATTTCCATGAAATTGTGGGACAGTGGTCTTGATGGTACTGAGCAGCATCTGGTCAGAGATTTGCTGAATCCAGAGTCGGACAGCATACTCCTTGGTCTTTTTAGCTATCAGTGAGGTGTCTCCTGAGCCCAGAGGAGAATTCGAGCAGAGGAGTCCTTTCCTGCCGCCATCACGCCAGATAAGCGAATTGGCCAGCTGAGCTCAACATTATGTCCCCTCATCTTGAAATAACTTTATAAAAATACCATTCAGAGGGGAATTTACTTATCTTAAAATCAGGAACTGTGAACATCTCCAATACTGGTCCCTAAAGACAAACTATTGAAGTCATGATGACAAATACCAACAGAGCTTGAACAAAACAAAACCAGTATTACCTCATTTTACTACTACACAACTGACACACATAGAACATTTGTAATAATATATGTCACTACAATATTCATATTAAATACATTCTGTACATAACTTGTAATTTAAATTGATTGTGATTCCTGGTTCCCTTGTAGTTGAATCAGGACACATATTCATTCATGCCAGTAATGAATACATATTGTTATTCGAAAGTTTATCAGTGACTCTTTTAAGATATCTTTGTAGAGTGTTATATGTATGTGAGTGTCACAGTGTTGTCAAGAGTAGTGGATTACATTAAATTGTTTATCTGTCTGTTGTTGTGACTTACACTTCTTCATACACATACCCTAGACACATAACGTAGCATCACACTATTCCAGAATAATTCTGACTGAGATAAAGAGATATGTGGTAGCAAGTAAGGTTATCTATAATACACTACTTTTAATAGATATAGATACCTTCACAGCTGATCTCAGTCAGTACACTAAGTCCCCTATAAATATTTATAACATCCCACTTCACCATATATATTGGGGTCTCGCTCTTGGGATTTTGAATCTTTAACTATTAAAAATATTGGGGGTAATTCACTTCAGGGAATATAAGAATTAAAAGGTATCCTTGGGTGGAATAAAATAAGGTTGAGCTCACGGTGCCTGTGTTGTCCATTAGAGATTGAATTGTTGGTTAGACATTGTATAAATTTACATAATAGACAATGGCGGACCTGGCCAAATTTCGATCTGCTGCGGTTCAGACTGCAAAAGAGTTAGGATTAGATGGGCAAGTTATGGTTGCCTATGTCACAACGGAATGTGACAAATTTATTGAACGCGAAGAAAGAAGATTAGAAAAAGAGGCCGAAAGAAAGTTAGAGGCTGAGACTAAGAGGTTGCAAGCTGAGGCTGAGACTAAGAGGTTGCAGATTGAGGCTGACAAAGAGGTTAAGAAATTGGAAGCAGAAAGAGAAGACAAAAGATTAGCTGCAGAAAGAGAAGAGAAGAAATTAGCTGCAGAAGAGAGGAAATTAGCTGCAGAGAGGGAAGCAGAAAAGGAGGAGAAAAGATTACAAAGGGAACATGAGTTACGACTAAGGGAGTTTGAGTTTCAAGGCCATGCTCCTGAAAATGGTGCCAGTCCCTTTGCCTCTGATGCTACGGTTACTCAGGGAGCCTCGACCTCAGCTATGAACTTTCATTTAGATCATTTTGTTGAGAAAGACGATGATATTGAGAGCTATATAAATAGGTACGAACTATTAGCTACCACGTATGGGTTAGAGAGAGAAAGGTGGAGCTTAAAGTTATCTCAGGGACTTCGTGGGGTAGCTTATGAAGTTTTTGCAAAAATGAGCAGAGGTGATCAGGAAAATTATGACATGCTAAAGCAGGCTCTTTTGTTAAGGTATGAAAAGAATGCAGAATTCTATAGAAAAAAATTTAGGAATGCTAAACTACTGTCAGGTGAAACCTATCACCAGTTCTCTGCACGCATAGAGACATACTTGGAGAAATGGACTTCTCTGGGGAAAACCCAAGATCTTAAGGAAATGGTCCTTATAGAGCAACTAAGAGAGTCCATGGCTCCAGACCTGAGAAAGTTTCTCATGGAACAAGGTGCAGAGAGGCTGGGTGAGTTGCTAAATGTTGCTGAAAGGTATCAAGCAGCTCAAGCAGAGGTAACAGGTAATAAAAAGAAACAGGTGGACAACTTTAGGGCACCACAGAACTTTAATAAATTTGATCCTAAGGATCAAAATAAAGGTAAGCACCAATTTGATAGGCCACGGTATGAAAATAAAAATAAATTCCCACAATTCGATGAAAGGAAATATAATGAAAGAAAATCTTTCAACCAAGGAAAAAGGTGGTGTAAGAATTGTCAGATGGACAATCATGACACTGACCATTGTAGAAGGAAACCTGTGTATATGGCAACCCTTCAGGTCAGGTCGACCTCAAGACAGGAGGAGGATATTATGTTAGATACCACTCCAGAAGAGATGAGGAAGGCACAGGCTGGGGATAAAACACTCAAGCCTTGTTTCAGAAATTGTCAACTTGTCATACAACTCCAGGCAAGGGAGATTTTTACATGAAAAACAAGTTGATGTATAGGAAGACTGGAGCTAGATCCAAAGGTCAGGGACAGCTGGTTCTTCCAAAAAGATATAGGACAGAATTAATAAGGAGCCTACATGTGAAACCAGATGGGGACCATGAGAAGATAGGTACCATCATTCAAAAGGTGGCTCACAATTATTATTGGCCCAAAGCAAGATGGGACATTGAGAACTTTGTAGAAAGGTGTAGCATAGCACATGAGGGAACACCCACAAGTGGGAACATGGATCAGGACCTGGACACGCCATGGGGCAAATCAGGCCTGACAATAAAAGGAAAAATAGATTTGATAAAGTGGACCAAATGGAATGGGAAGCCCCTTTTCACGGACAAGCTTCACTTAACTGTTTTACAATGGCCACTATGCGGAGAGTGCAAAAAGATGTCTTACCCCAGGATAAGCCGACAATCCCTCAATCGGACTTAAACAACCTGGAGGAAGAGGATGTAGGGAGGAAATCTCTCATCAAGAATTTCAAGTGGGGAGGAAACCCCAGTAAAAGAAAAATTGGTAGCGGTCGTTTTGTGAATGATAATTCTGGGAGGAAAAATCATCACTATAAAGCTTCGAGTGGAAGAGACCATACCGGTGCATGGACAAATAGGTCCACACAATTAAAGGTCCATATGTAGCTTTGTTAAGAACGTGGACTGATGAAAAGGCAGAGGAAAACATTACATCTTCATACCAGTATGTGAATGAGCTGACCACTCGGTTAAAAACTGGCTGGAAACTTGCCAATGAAAATTTGAAACAAGCCAGGAAGAAACATGCTGCCTATTATAACAGGAAGGCGAAAGACAGAAATTTGGCTGTGGGAGAGAAGGTACTGCTTCTTTTGCCTGGGAGTCAGAATAAGTTACAAATTGGATGGCAGGGTCCATATACAGTTCTAGAGAAGGTGTCTAGAACAAATTATAAGATAGATAAGAAGGGGAAAGAAAAAAATCTATCATGTGAATCTCCTGAAGAAATATTTGGAAAGAGAACATCAGGAAGAGACACACTTGTTGACCTTGTCCATCGCCATGGAGATGAAAAAGGAACCACTTTCATTATTTGAATATCCATTACACCCCTGTGAGACAGCAGCACAGGTGAAAATCAGTACACATTTAACGAAAACTCAGAAAGAGAGAGTGCAACAGGTTCTAAATAATCATGCAGAGGTGTTAACAGACCGACCAGGGCATACAAACCTATTGGAATATGATATGAAATTAATAGACTCCACACCTGTCTGTATGAAACCATATTCGATTCCGTTTGCTAAGGAAAAAGCTTTGAAGGAAGAGATAGACTATCTGTTGAAGGAAGGAATTATTTCGCACAGTGAGTCTTCGTATAGTTCCGGTGTTGTACTTTTAAGGAAGCCCTCTGGAGAACATAGACTCTGTATAGATTACAGGAGACTGAATGCTATTACAGAAGGACAGGTGGATCCATTGCCGGATACAAATCAGCTGTTTGCCAGACTAAATAAAGCTAAATATTTCTCAAAAGTGGATCTGAGTAAAGGATACTATCAGATTCCAGTAAAGCCTGAGGTTAGACCATACCTAGCTTTTAGTACCTCAGAAGGACACTATGAGTTTAATAGATTGCCATTTGGATTGAAGAATGCGCCTAGTGTCTTCTCTAGAATGATGAGAAAATTATTGGATCCTCTGAATAATCCCTGTATAACAAATTTTATGGATGATATCCTTATAGCAACAGAAACATTTGAGGAACACATTGACTCTCTGAACATGCTGTTTGATCGACTTAGGGAGGCAAATTTAACAGCCCGACCAACCAAATGTTGCGTTGGATGTAAAGAATTGGAATTTTTGGGACACACAGTTTATCAGGGAAACATGACCCCTGACCCAAAGAATTTAGAGAAACTACAGAAAGCCCCGAGACCACAAACCAAGAAGGACGTGAGATCCTTTGTCTCATTATGTGGTTTCTACCAGAAGTATATCAAAAACTTTAATTCCATATGTGCACCTTTAACGGAATTGACACGTAAAGGACTTCCAGATCGCATTACATGGACACCACAATGTGAAATGACTTACCAAGAATTGAAGGAAAAGCTCACAAGTAAACCCATTTTGAAATTACCTGACTTAAGTCAAGAATTCATAGTAAGGACGGATGCAAGTAATATTGGGCTAGGTGCAACTTTACTACAGAAATCAGATGCATTGGATGGGGAATTAAGCCCAGTGGCATATGCTAGCAGAAAGTTGAATAAAGCTGAAATCAACTACTCAACTAGCGAAAAAGAATGTCTTGCAGTAATATGGGCAATAAAGAAATTCAATATTTATCTATATGGGAAGGCATTTAAGTTGCAAACTGACCACAAACCTTTATCGTTTTTAGCACAGGCTAAGCATGAGAACTCTAGGTTACTCCGATGGTCTTTGCTTCTGGCTCCATATAATTTTAGCATTGAATATATATCTGGAAAAACCAATCTGGGAGCGGATTTTTTAAGCCGCCATCCGTGTGATGAGAATCACCGTAAACCCAGAAATAATAATAAATTTCTCTATGTGTATATAGAATAAAGGACTGACATATAATGTCTGTTTTAAGAGGGGAGGTGTCATGAAATATTCTAATCCACATATATAAATTATTAGGTAAATATGAAGCCTAACAAATAAAATTAATAAAGAGAAGAGCAATGGTAAAATGACAGTGCTGTCCCAAAGAATGTACTCGAAATCCCCCTTGTTTTCTGCTTCGTCTGCAAATTGTAACGCTTTCACGTTGATAGTAAAGCTTACTGTATTATTACCCGCCTTCTTCAATGAAACGTGTGCTGTAATTCTTGGAAAAGCATTGAGACGTACTGCGTAATGACCTAAATTAACCCTAACATTAATTATACTGCGTTACCAAAACGAACGAACAGATGGACTAAAGGGATAAAAAGAGAAGGGAGAGGCAGAAAGCCGAACACTAAACCCGCTTCGCGCGATACACAATTACTACCATCACGCGTGTAAGTCTACATGCACTAATTTTTTTCAGACGGACAGTGATAAAATACACTACCCTTTCCCAGAGTTAGGTTTATAAATCATAACAGACTCTTATTAGAAAAGACAACATTATATGGGTTTACGTTTGAACACATAACAGTACCCAGACAGCACATCTTCTAAACAGGAGGTAGAAGAAATTGCATATTTTGAACGCAGCCACGTAGCTCCTTTAAATTAGTATTTTTGGGTTCCTTAGGGCTTGCTGACAAATAATATGTAAAACGTTACGCAAATAGTCCAGGAATTAATAAATTATACCCAAAATAAAATATTGGGGGTGCCTGACAGCATAAAATCATTTCTGCTCATAAAATTTTTTTTATAACGTGTTTGAAAAAACCTTACGTTACATAAATAGCCTACCATGTAAACTCCAAATTGATTGGAGCGCAACAAATGAAAGCCTAACCACGATTGGTCGGGTTATAAATACTATCTTGGTTGTTAGGGGAGACGGGAAAAGATAACATTTTTTCAAACACTTGTCGAAACGTGGCTCATTGGCCAGTCTCGCTGATATACACACTTGGGAGCGTTAGTTCGAGACCACTAATTCAAATAAGCTTGATAAAGCGACAGTACGTTGAAGCCAGCTCACATTTTTGCTAAAATAAAAGCCTGGAACATAGGCAGAACGGAATTTGTGCCAGTTTGTGCCAGAATTCATTGCTAATCAACGTATCTGTGTTTATTTCCATGAAATTGTGGGACAGTGGTCTTGATGGTACTGAGCAGCATCTGGTCAGAGATTTGCTGAATCCAGAGTCGGACAGCATACTCCTTGGTCTTTTTAGCTATCAGTGAGGTGTCTCCTGAGCCCAGAGGAGAATTCGAGCAGAGGAGTCCTTTCCTGCCGCCATTACGCCAGATAAGCGAATTGGCCAGCTGAGCTCAACATTATGTCCCCTCATCTTGAAATAACTTTATAAAAATACCATTCAGAGGGGAATTTACTTATCTTAAAATCAGGAACTGTGAACATCTCCAATACTGGTCCCTAAAGACAAACTATTGAAGTCATGATGACAAATACCAACAGAGCTTGAACAAAACAAAACCAGTATTACCTCATTTTACTACTACACAACTGACACACATAGAACATTTGTAATAATATATGTCACTACAATATTCATATTAAATACATTCTGTACATAACTTGTAATTTAAATTGATTGTGATTCCTGGTTCCCTTGTAGTTGAATCAGGACACATATTCATTCATGCCAGTAATGAATACATATTGTTATTCGAAAGTTTATCAGTGACTCTTTTAAGATATCTTTGTAGAGTGTTATATGTATGTGAGTGTCACAGTGTTGTCAAGAGTAGTGGATTACATTAAATTGTTTATCTGTCTGTTGTTGTGACTTACACTTCTTCATACACATACCCTAGACACATAACGTAGCATCACACTATTCCAGAATAATTCTGACTGAGATAAAGAGATATGTGGTAGCAAGTAAGGTTATCTATAATACACTACTTTTAATAGATATAGATACCTTCACAGCTGATCTCAGTCAGTACACTAAGTCCCCTATAAATATTTATAACATCCCACTTCACCACAGTATGATAAAAGAAAAAAATTACACAGACACGTTTTGGTAATTTGCTGAGACTGTCTTAAGTTATCAACACCAAAGATCACACAGAAAACAGCCAATGTTGTGTAATACTCTTCAGTATGCAGACACAACTTCTACAAGAAAAACAAAACCAGCAAGAGAGTCATTCAACCACATGTAACTGGGGCCCAAAAAGGGGAACTAAGAATAACACTACTGTAACCTACTGTCGTGGATTTGATGGTACTGTATGGTTGTGATATTACCTAGTGTGATGCATGAGGTCAGCTGTGAAGGCTCCTGAGATAAATGTAGCTGTGAATTTACAGAAGGCCCTTCTTGCTACCACTTACGACCTCACACATATCTTTTTTACTAATGAATGTGGCTACGTTAAAAATCTAGGGTACTGATATGGAATGTGTTGTGGTAGATTACATACACACACAGATATTTAATAAGTCTAATACTATTAATAAAATTTATAACACACTGAACTAACTCAAGCTGTTTAAAATTTTGATATTAAATTTTCTTTAAGTTTATTTGTTCTGAACCAAGGTTTTATTTTGGTCAGAACATATGAAAGGTTTTGAAATTATGAATGAAATGCATGAATATATGGCATAATAAATGAAAGGTGTGTACAGATGTATTTTACAAGACTAGTTAATATTACTACTGTTTATAGTTGTAATTTATCTGGGAGAACGATTTATGGATGTGCTGTTGGGGTGGCTTCATCACTCCCAGTCTATGGCTACCAAACATTGTCCATTTACTGATGGGAGGAATACAAGTTTATTTCCCAACATGGTATGTTCTAGTTGATGGAAATATAGTTGGTGTGTTAGTTAGAAAATAAGTTGGTGAATGTCCAGCAGGCCAGACGCTCACGTATCTTGACTGAGTAGTTCTGGTGCTGGAATCTGGTGGCCCCACCTCTCCGTGCTTGGGGGCAATTAAAGGCTGCTCTGCCAAAATATTAGACTGCACGAGTCCACACTTGTATTTTTCAACACAGCATTTGACACCACTTTGGTGCCAAATAAAAACTCACAGTTCTGAAATAAAAGTATTGGGTCATGTGTCAGAACTCTACCTCCTGAGCCGAAGATGGCTTCTACACACAACACATATGGATGCACAACAACACCACATAGACGGGGTCAGATCTCTCTGACCATACAGCACATCTTACCAAGTTTTGGCCATTTCACATAGTATAAGTTCCCCAAGACTCCGCTGGGACATATTCTGAAATATAGAATTCATTAGCTTCCTGCCATTACACCTCAAGAATAGGATAGGTGATATGTTCCACTGATCTCAACACTTGATCCGCCCTTCATAATCCTTGCTGGCGTTTATGTATTTTGTTTGTCTCTAGACCCTGAACTGGGGCTGGGAATCTAGAGCGAATCCTTACTTGTTGTAAGGGATAGATTTTGATATGGCAGTATCAAATCACTCGAAACATTAAACAATATTAAAATATACAAAGAAATACTTTCAGTCTTACCAGAATTATGAATAGAGAACACAGTTATATGCTAGCAAAACTCAGCTGAGCTGCTGGCTCTAGTATGGCGTCCCTCTAAATATTGCAATTAGCTTTTGGGAAATACACCACTGAAGAATTACTGTGTCTACTACTGGACAATTTATGTTGAATGGCAAAAGTGCGCGTCTGAGCGCCGATAATATGATTATCGGTGGCCAATCCCCGCCCTTCCCCCTTTTCAAATTCAAACCTCCTACCAAAAGTCAATTCAGTCATACCTCAGTCAAGTATGTATTATTGTCTGTTGGTCCGTCTGTCTCTACTTGCGTTTTTTACAAAAACACACTTGTTTATACATGCATTTCCTACACGAATCTGCCTCTAGAGTTATTTTTAGCCACAGCTTTCCACTAATTCCCCCTCTCTTTCATTCATCTAGATTTTAGCACTTGAGTCTCAAGGCCGCAATTTTTTGAAAATTAGTGACATTTTTTGTTTCAATGCAGTCGCTCGCTGATATGAACAACACAGTCTTTTGTCAATATCTTCATTATTATCTATCCGTCTGTATAAATGAAAGCATATTATTTCTCTGCTCAAGATGGGCCATCAGGCCAGCTAGGTTTTATATTCCTAACATTATTATTAAGAAAAAGTTACTTTTCAAGGTTAGTTGTTTTTTTTTTTTAAATATGTTCGAGCATCTTCTGTAATGCGTTTGCCGCTGAATTCAAATAAAGGACTAAGTATCGCAAAAGCGTCCAAGAAATGACTGTTGCGTATAATAGCTAAGGTCCCTTTTGTCCATTTCTTTACCTTGTGTCAACTTGGGGACGTGAATTTTTTTCCTTTCCCCACCAATTGCGTCTTTTTAGCCTTGCTAGTTTCAAGCACGTGTTCAGTCATATTTTTCTTTCTGATCTCCGTTCTCATCCCGTCTACAAGGGTAAACGTTTTGCCTTCACGTCTAACAAGTTAGTTTCCATGGCGGGTAGTGACCCACGGCATGGGCGATCATGTCTTCTAGTAGCTTACGCATTATTTTTATCCCTACATTTTATCTTTGGAGATATTTTAACGTTGTATCACGGTTAATTTTATCACACCTACCAAGAATGTCGTAAGAAGATTGGGCGTGGGACCAGCTACATCATGCTGTAGAAATTAGAAGCCGCAATTAAAAAAAACTTCAACAAAATAATAAAGACCTTCAGCTGATGGCAGGGTACAAGACGACTTTGTATTAGTTTGTTGAATGCCTATGCTCCTTGGGGAGCTAAAGGGTGAAGATGACATGATGATGAGTCATCAGGTCATGTTTAGTTTTTTATTATTCTGGTCACTGACCTGATTCTTGAACCTCCGCCACAAGAAGGTCTGGCTGTTGCATGCTTGAACTGGCCAGTTCCTCAAAAGCATTCTGGGTTTTGGTGTATCCGTGGGTTTCATCAAACTTCACAATGACAGCTTTGTGTTTTTCTACCACCTGAGATAAACAGTGATGTCAAAATAAGAAAACAAAAGACAAGAGCTTTCATTGCATAGGGAAATACATGGGAATCAAGTCCAACACAAAAATCAGAATCTTCAACTCAAATGTCAAGTCAGTCCTACTGTATGGCTCTGAAATATGGACACCAATTAAGAAGTTACAAGGACCAATGACACAGCAAATGAGATGAATGCAGTCAGTGACTCATAGCTTGACTGCTTGTGTCAGGGTCAGCGAACCAGAGCTGACCAAGACCCTACTCTACCTCCAAGTGGTGGTCCTGGAAACTGGCTGCATCACTGCAGTCTGGTCGAGAGAGTAGGGATCGAAGAGGGAAGGCAAACCCGGTCCCAAAATATGCCGTGCTGAAGTCGGATGTGTCAGCCGAAAGGCGCAAAAATTGCAGCTTCACTGTAAATGAACACAACGCCCTTTTCATGACGAACGAGGAAGAAGAAGTTAGATTTACATAAATGGGTACTTACGTCGCAAAAAATAACAAGAACTGAAATAGTATGACAAGATCACCAAGATCACCAAGATGCGGAATTGATGACAACATCCAGACAAGTGGTAGTGGAACAGAAGATCAGAAGTAAATGGTGATGGATCACACACCCATTGAGGAAACCTGCCAACAGCATTGCAAACCAGTAATTATTCTGGAATCCTCAGGGTAAAAGAAATTGTGGTCAACCAAAAAAAAAAAACATGGAGAAGAGAACTGAGACAGAAATAAAAAGGATAAAGACATGGAACAAATGTGAGGGGATGGCACAGGATAGGAGAACTTGGAAGGTATTTATTAAAGGCCTATGCTTCATGGGCCGCAGAGTAATGGGTAATGAAGATGATGATGAAGCAAACACAAAGAAAAAAAAGGATGCCATTACATGCCCACTGAGGCATATTGGGAATATGGTTTTAGGCCCATATTTTCTTGATCGTCTGCATTCTAAGAGTGATGTGGTTAGCATATCGCCATCTACATTAACCTTCTCAGAGTTGCTCTGGTGCCCAATTCATGAGGCTGGGTCAACCCTGGAGCCATCTGTGGTCTAAAAAATCCCACCTCAACTGGGGATCGAGCCATAGACCACCGAGCTAGGAAGTGCATGCACTAACCACTGTGTTACCACGGCTCACAAGTAAACACGAGATACAACTTAAATCTGTAAACTAAAGCTGGTGGAACAGTTAGTGAAGACCGTCAGAAATTCACAATTGTAATCTAGTGGCGTAACTACAACGGAAGGGGCCACCGGACATAAATTAATTGGAGCCCTCCTTTTAAACTAGGCTCAACAACTATAATCAATATATGGCAACTATAATAAATATATGGCAACTATAATCAATATATGGCAACTATAATCAATATATGGCAAATGTGTTTTAAAAATGAAACTTAGTTCATCATCAAAAATACCTTTCAGCTCCCCAAGGAGCACAGGCTTTCAACAAATTTGTACCAGGTCCTCCTGTCCTATGTCATCTGCCTGAAAACATACCTTTATATTTGTCTAATATTTATTTACTGTTTACAGGCCTCGGGTTTCCCTTCCTTACGTGTTATAAATGTCTAGTTTTCAACATTGCTTGCTGTTTTCCAACTGGCTAAAAGGTCACAGCACTTTCCTCTCACTGCACAGTTGCCAGATTCCAGGATGTAAAGTTGGTAGTTTGACGCTTCAGTCTACAGACTGTAAATGGGTACCCGACTCTGCTTTTGAGTTGGATAACGCAAAGGCTTCGAGGAAGGAAACTGGTGACCCCACCTCATAAAAAAAAGCTGGACGTAGTACGGTTAAGTCTCTAACACTTCACTCCCCTATGTCAGTTTCAGCTGTAGGACTTTCTTTATTGTTTTTTTTAACCTCCTGTGCCCTATATTTTTCCAATGTTTCAGAGCAATCTCTTATTGCAAGTCTGGTGCTGCTCAACTGACTTTTAAATTTCTGTATTCCTGAAGTCTGCTCTAACATTCCTCATTTCCTAGTTTAGCCCTTAACTAAATTCTTAACATTCTTCTCAAAAATTGCATTCCTGTTGCCTTCAAAGATTAAAAAAAATGTATGATTAATGTCAAAGACTCACTTCCACACAATAATATTGGTCTGATGTAACACTTTCATATTTTGTTTCTTTCTGCTATCAACAAGGGTTTACTGCTGGGATTTTTTTTTTTTTTTTTCGGAAACCTGTTGATAGCAGCTCTACTTTCCCACTGCCCCAAGTTCTGCACTCCCTGCAAAAGCTGGTGACTTGCTGGTAGTCTGTCCAGTTCTCACCTGACATTCTCCACTCTTCTCCCTTAGATATATTTTCAACTATGGTCAACTGCCCAATCATTGCCTTTGTCTATGTCATCCATGACATCACTTTATTTACTGTTACTCCCCTGATGTTATCTATGTTCCCATGAAAGGGTGTCTTTTGTCTGTGGTTATCCGCATATAAGCTTTTTCCAAGGCCATCACATATCTGGATCTAATTTACAGCAATCCAAGCATGTACCTCACTGTCACAATGGAGGTATCTTGCATATAGCACAAGACTATATGCGCCCCTTCATTTTGAATGCGTTCCAGTCATTTACATTGTGATATTGACAGCGTGAGTATTCCCAGCCTATTCTAGATTACTGATACGACTGGCGGATGATACAGGAGAAACAGTAGTCTCTGCTCCAGGTGTGCAATGGCCTTTGTTTTCATGGCTACCAGACCTCTCTTAGGAATTGGGTTGGCCACATCCTCAGAAGATACTCTGATGCCATTGCCAAAGCTGCCATGCTATGGACTGAGAAAGGGGGGGGGGGGGGAAGGCAAGGACTGCCAAGGTGGAGGGCTGGGTGAATGAAGATGCTGGGCATGAACCAGGGCTGAGGTGCCACACGAAGGTTGACTGTCAACCGAGCAAGGCGGAGACAGTTTGTTGCTGCCCTACAAGACGCCACTAGGAGTGATGGTCACTGATTGCTTTGTCAGCCAGCGACAAAGGACCAAAGATGAAGAAGACCTCTCTTGCATCTCTGTATGATTAGCTCAACATGGTTCTTGTACGACAGCCCTCGATCAAAATTTACTACAAGATATTTCACCTTGTCTTGCCTTTTAACTTTGTGCCTACTGAGAGTAATGTTTGCTTTCACTAGAAAGTTGTTCAAAGAGCATCCCAATCCACAGGATAAACCTTGGTGCTAGTTTCCTGGCACAATTTAGACACGCTAGGAGTGGTGCACTAAGGGGGGCATAGGACACTATTAAGACAGTACTGTGCTGTTTAAAAATTTACTTGCAAGCATAATATATATTTTTTTTTGTTTATTTATGGGGGCGGGGGGGGGGTGGGGGGGGGGGGGGGCGAAATGAACCACCGGTGAAATGAACCACCCCAGGTGCTAATTACTTTAAGTACGCCCTTGATCTCATGGAGTGTCTGATTTTGACTTGTTCAGCCAGTCCTGTAAATGAGTTGTCACTGGCAAAAGTTAATGACACCGTGATGCAAGCAATAATTAATTTTCTGTATCAGGAATTCTTTAGGGCCTACTTTAAAAAATACCTTATCAAACACGCCAGTGTTAAGCGAGATGGATCCCTGCACAACGTCACCGTAAATGAGGTGAAATAGCCAGGTATGTGCAACAGCGAATGCAAAGAGTGTGTAACTAGCAGCCGACATCTTCAACTCCGTCGAAAAAAGTAAATGTGATGTGTTGGACCAATCAGTTTGTTTAATTGGAAATGGAAGGTAGGCCTAATGAGTTTACAATCGTTTCCAATCAATCGGACAAACTGAGGCATGGTGAAACGTGCAATTAATTGTTTTTCTATGCGTATATCAGCTAAATAATCGTGTAATAAATTTCGTTTTATGTCCGATAACTATTAATAAACCCTCCTCGCGACGCTACAAGTATATGTAGTATGAGTGGAGAACAAAAAAGGGAATACAAAAGAAGATGTAAATAATCCACGTTTTTTTGTTTGGTCGATATAATAATAAATTCTTTAAGCACCAAACACGGCGCATAAGGCAGAAACCAGTGCTCTCCAGGTTGTACGTTGTGACGCCACTCCTCTTAGCTCTTGCACATTGTTTAATCCCAAAGTTCTTCCTTCTCTTATTATTGTTCTTCTGAGTGTTTCTTTTGGTCTTCCTTTTTTCCTCTTACCCTCAGGAACCCAAGTGAGTGGCTGCAATGGTATTCTGTTGTTTTGCATTCGTAGGACATGACCGATATATGACCATCGTCTTTTCCTTATATAGTTGGAGACATATTTCTGCCTAGAGTCTTCTCTTATTTGTCGATTAGTCTTGAATTCTTTCCAACTGATGTTCATGAGTTTTCTAAGACATTTGGTCGATATGGCAGGGGACTTTACTCTCCCGTCTATTTCACAACTAACGACCAGCGTTGCCACTCGTAAGCGGAATCACCCATTTCTTAGTTTTTTTTTTTTTGTCCCGCCTAGGTGCAATTTTCCTTCATTAGTTGAAGAACGCCGCCTAGATAAACTTTCGAGTTTTCGGCCCTCCCCCCCCCCAAAAAAAAACCCCCCCAAAGTAACCACACACACAAAAAAATAACCGTCTAAAGTAACAAAAGTAGCCCACAATTAAAAAATCTAAATCTAGGCCTTGTTTTATGGCACATCTAGGTTTTCTTCAAATTTTATGGTGGCAACACTGCTAAAGACCTACAGAAGGGACGATAGGAAGCTTAGTTCAAATTTGAACTTTCGCTTTCGCAAATAGAATCAATTTCAGCATATACTACTGAAGTTCTGCTGGGCATTCGCGCGATATGGAGAAAGCAGTAGACAATTTAGAAGCAATGGTAAAATAAGAAACGTTACGTGCAAGATGTTGTTTGTTGCTCATATTCTTAAATCGAAAGGCCTAGGCGTACTCAAACCGAAGATTTGTATTTGCAACAAAGAATTTATTTCAGAAGTCAAGGAGACTCTTTTTCAATCTTTGTTGAAGAATATCACAAGGAGGTGGCGTGATCAAGTGACAAAAGGGCCCAAACACAGAGGGCTTGTGTGTCCTAGTAGTGGTGGTGATCTGTTTTCGATGATGGGGGTTGCCAGACCTGTGCACAACCTCAGTTGTTCCCCCCATATGACAGAAATAAATTTACACAAAATCCTGCATCAGGTCATGGGTTTATAATCGAGTGATAATGAGAAACACATACTTATTAATGTCACATAAATGGAAGGGCATGTCGCATTCAATTATCAGCTTCTAATTCACATGGTCGAAATGACAGTGGGCCATGTTCTACAGTGTCATCCTAACCCAAAGGATTAGGCTTATGATATCTAAAGCTAACCTTTAGGGGCAGTTCACAAATTATGTAACACAATTTTTGACATTTTCAGCGCCCTCCCCCTTCCAGTCGTAAATGAGTGCATGCATAGAATAGAAGGTTTTAAGTGTATGACAAGATCAGTAATGTGTAGCTAATGACAAGAACCAGACAAGTGCCAGTGGAACAAGAGATGAGAAGAAGACAATGGAGATGGATAAGGCATATATTGAGGAAACCTGTTGATAGCTTTATCAGGCTGTCCTTGTTCAGGTTCCCGAGGGTAAGAGAAGCAGAGGTGGACAGAAAAACAGATGAGGACGAGAAATGAATAAAGACATTTAAAGATCATGAGCTGATAGTACGGGACAGAAAGACTTGCGTACGTTTGTTGAAGACCAGTGCTTAAAGGTGATGATGAATTCTCATTTTCTTTGTCGTAAGTAAAATCACCACATTCCAAATCAACTATTTTATTCAGAATATCATCAGACGGCACTCTGAATAGATCTAAAATAAAGACTATAATGTGTGGGAGTCATGGCCATTTCAAATCTTAGAAAATTGATTTGAAAAAAAAAGTATGAAAAAGGTAAAACATGATTAACACGTTCTTGTCTCTCTCTCTCTTCTATTGTCTCCCTCTTTTTCTCTTACCCTGGGGATTTCAGAAAGGGACTGCTTTGTTATGCAGGCATCTGTTTATCTCATTGTATGTTCCATCCAGTATCAGCATAATCTCACAAAATTGTCTAGCTCTTTCCATTTTTCCATTTATCTTCTTTGCTCCGTATGCCTCATAACCACACTAGTGATCTTGCCACACTACCTCTATTTCTCCACTAAATGCAGTCACACATTTACAGAAGTCCGCATCCTTCTGTTTGTTATCTTCTTTGCTCCTTATGCCTTATAACCACACAAATAATCTTGCCACACTACCTCTATTTCTCCACTAAATGCAGTCACACATTTACAGAAGTCCGCATCCTTCTGTTTGTTATCTTCTTTGCTCCTTATGCCTTATAACCACACAAATAATCTTGCCAAACTACCTCTATTTCTTCACTAAATGCAGTCACTTCTTCTTTGATCCTTAGCCGCCGACCGTCAAAGCAGTCAGTGGCCATTACGCCTGGTGGCGTCTTGTAGGGCAGCAACAAATTGATTCCACTTTGCTCGGTCGGCGGCCATCCTTCGTACAGTGCCCCAACTCTGGTTCATTCTTTGCATCTCAGCCTCCACAGTCCTCCGCCAAGTTGTTTTTGGTCGGCCTCACTTTCGTTTTCCTTCAGGGGTCCATAGCATAGCTGTTCTTGTGATGGCATCGTGGTCTCTTCTGAGGACATGGCCAACCCAGCAGAGAATTTTTCTTAGGCGTGTGAAAACAGGACAATTTCGACATTTCCTTCTCTGTAACTCTTCAGCTCTCCGCGCCATAGAGAAGCACAGAAAGCACACAGCTCTGATATAATCTTAATGTTGGGCTTGTGCTGTACTGAGAGGACTTCCAGATGTTGTTTAGACTAAAAAAGGCTGTTTTTGCTTTGTTCATTCTGTTTTTGATGTCTTTGCTTGCTCCGCCGTCTGGTGTTACTATGCATCCTAGGTATGTGAAGGCATCTGTCTGTTCCAGTTGCTGATTCCTTACTGATATGGGCTCAGGGTTGCTCACATTGAGCGTCATGACCTTTGTCTTCTTTAGGTTGATGTTCAAGCCCACCTGCTGGCTATACTTATTAAGTCTATCCATTTTTTCCTGGATGTGTTGATGTGAATGTGCTAGCAGTGCAATGTCATCTGCATATTCCAGATCTTCCAATGTAGAAAATGCAGTCCATCTTATTCCTCTTGGATTGCCCTCTGATGTCTGGCGCATCACCCAGTCTATGACTGTTAAAAATAGAGTGGTTGATAAGGGGCAGCCCTGTCATACTCCTGTCTTCACTTCAAAGGTTAGGTTGCTCTGCCCAATACTACACGTAAAGTTGGCATAAAGGCTTTTTATGATTGACACTATGCAGCTTGGAATTCCATAAGCCCTCAGTATTTTCCATAAACTGTCCCTATGTATACTGTCAAAAGCCTTTTCAAAATCAACTAAATTAATGTACAGCTGTCTTTGCCATTCTGAGCACTGCTGTATAATGTTCCTGACGGTAAATATATGATATACACATCTTCTGTTCTTTCTAAATCCAGTCACACATCTACGAAAGTCTGCATGCTTTTGTGTGTTATCTTCATTGCTCCGTATGCCTCAAAACCACACTAGTAATCTTGCCACACTACCTCTATTTCTTCACTAAATGCAGTCTCACATCTACGAAAGTCTGCATCCTTTTGTTTGTTATATTCATTGTTCTCTTAGCCACACAATATGACCAACTTGACATCTGAGTCAAATTTTTTCCAGACTTGCTGTCATAATATTATGTGTAATTCCGGTGACAGTTATTCTCCTTGTAGTTCCAGCAGTGACAGTTTTCTAAAGAAAGTTGCAATGAAAATTTCCATGTGGCTCCAACAGTTTTCTATGTTGTCGTTGTGGTTTAACTAACACTGCTGTGTTTCTCGCTCTTTTGCGGCCAATATCAAGTTGAAGATTCCTTGGTATTATCTACACTAGATCTAGGCTTTTCCTGTGACTTTTCTGTCATTCCGAAACGTGTTGAGTTGAAGTTATGAGCTCCAATTTCTCCAGCTTGGCTTGCACATGAAGGATCATCACATCTGGTCCCAAGCCAGGGGTAAGAAGCGCGTCAGGGGGAATCCCTGGAAGTGTGTGGATGATTTCAAGAGTCAGTCAGGGTGTAATTAGCCTCACAGACAGAGGTTCACTTCCACATATGTATATTGTAGCATTGTGCATAGCTGTTGGTCATATAAGGATGACTCCAGATATGTCTCCATGTAGTTCTGTGTAGTTTCAGTATTGATAGTTTTCCAAAAAAGATGTAATAAAGATGGTCCTATGTGACACCAAAAGTCACTGTTTTCCATATTTTCCAGCAGTTATAATTTTCCAAAAAGATGCAGTATTAATTTCCCATATGTTGTTCCAATAGCAGCTGTTTTCCATGTAGTCCAGCAGTGAGAGTTTTCCACACACAAAAAATACTTACTAACTTACCTAGTCATTCCTCTTCGACCCTGGGGCGTAGAGGTTTGCCAGTGAGAACACCACACTATCTTATGGGCTGTCTTTCTCCTGGCCTGGTTCCAGTCCAGTCCTCTGTCCTTCAGGGGTTGTCTGATGTTGTCCTCCCAGCAAACTCTTGGTCATCCTGGAAGCCTGGATCCCTGGTTCTTAGTTTCCCATATTTGTTATGGTAGCAGATTCTCTTCCATTGTGCATACATGGCCATACCATCATAATTAACACCATTCCACTTGGGCTGCAAGGGGAGGGGGGGGCCTGAGTTTTGAGGCCCTGACGTATCGTCTGGTTGCAGACCATGTCTCTTCGTGTAACTTCAGCACCCTTCCAAAAAAAAAAATGTAATACAAATTTTCCAAATAACAGCAGTTTTCCATGTGGTTCCAGTTGTGATAGTTTTCCACAAAGATGCAATAATAATGTCCCATGTGTTTCCATTAACAGCTATATTCCATGTAGTCAAGCAGTAGTATTTGTTGGCAAAGAAATAGTATTTGTTGAAAAAGAAGCTATGATAATTTTCGATGTGTTCCCATAACAGCAGTTTTTCCATGTAGTTTCAGTAGTGACCACATCACCCCTAGTGTGCCGACGGTTAAGAAAATATGAAATACCATATTCCCAATATACCCCTCAATAGGTGTGTAACGGGATCCCTTTTTTACCCTTCAATTTTCCACACACAAAATTGTAAAAATAATTTTCCATGTGGTTCCTAAAATTAGCTCTTTTCTGTGTAGTGGTGATATTTTTTCCAAAAAAAAAGATGAAATAATAATTTTCCATGTGGTTCCAATGATAGCTGTTTTCCTTCTAGTTCCAGAAGGCAGAAACGGACTTGAACTTCCTCTCAAGAAAACTTCAGATGAAAGATGGACAGACTTTTAATGAAGAGGTGAATTGTAACTTTTTATAAATTATATTTGTTATTTCTTTCCATATTTGAAGTTAGACTCTGTAAAAGTACCGAGGTACATTTGCGTAGTTTTCTTCTTTTCATCATATCCTTTTTCCCTCCTTATTGAATACGGAGCCACCAATGCAGGTGGCCTCCTTAACTCTTTGACTCCAGACCAACGCTCTGAGCGTTGCAAAATTCAACGCGCCGTGCCAGCGCAATGCTCAGAGCGTTGTTTTTAGTTTAGCACGAATAAACCCCAAAAATCATCCGTTTAATGCAGTTCATATTTTAAAACTCGTAGAATGACTTCCGCTACTATTTAAATAACTAATTTGACTTGTTAAGCAGCACATGTGCATGTTTTTGATGTTATTATCACAATTTGTGTGACGATTCGCACGTTTGCGCTTTTCGTTGTTATTGCTAGAGAAATATGTCACGCTTTATATTTACATTTTCCAAGTCTCCTAAGCAAATAATTGTGTCAAACTACTTCGAAACATTGCTGACAGTGATGATGATTGTTTGGTAGTCACAGTTTGTTGTCAAAATACGGAATCGGTGCAGAAAAGCTAGACACATTAGATTTAGTTGATGAGTGGGTGTAGTCATTTTCTGGCCGATCAAAAAGCAACAAAACTAGACCTACCGTAACATCTAATCACTAGTCCTAGGTAGAAGATGAAGCTAGGGATACTATTAAAACATTAAACAAGCGTAAAAAAGTTTTTATATAACGTTATTCTTCTTTATTTGTTTGAAAATTACGTAATGCACGACTGCATAATTTATTTTTTTCTTACAAGGGACCACGGGGTCTATGTAGGGTTCAGGCCACGACGTCCCACCTACATCAATGGATGTTGAAGCGAACACATAGCCTCTCATATCCAGGTGCAGTGATCGCCGCGGAAGCTACTGTCTTGTAGTAAGCTTCTGGCATATGGCCTCTCCTGCACAAACGTGTCCATAGCAGCACCTTCACGAGGTGACCCCGTTCTCACAGAGTTTGCTATGGGGGCGACCGAGTGCCTGGCGGTATAACTGGGTCGGGAGTTGTTTGGGACCCCTCTTAAGGTGCAGGCGCAATACCCACCAGCGAGTGGACCATGCTCTGGCCAACACCAACCCAAACCCCACTCATGGGTTAAATGCTACTTTCTCTCTTCTCTACTTGCCTACTAAGCTTTCTCTGTCCAATCCTCGATAACCTCACCAAGGATCCTGAAGTGGTGATGGTAAAATATAGGTCTTTACTTAGAAGGGATCCGGGCCCTGCCCAACGTCCCAGCTGCAGCAAGAGTGCCGTGCGACCTGACATTGCACCCATCGTCAGATTTTGCCCAACTCCTGAGACATGGGAAGCAAAGCCACTAAAACTCAATGGAAATTTAGAACCACTGTGCTGGGGAAAATCGTGAAGGCATAGGATGCAGGACGTGACACAGCCACAGCAAAAGCTCAGCCACAGAACGAAGAAATGAGGCCTGCATCGTGAGCGCTTGTGACTAGCGGGGAATGCATCTCTGTGAACCCCACCTGAACCCCCAAAGCAAAGTGATCTTTAGAGCCAAAAAGGTGAGTGGCCAAGCAAACCAACCCAATACTCATGGAGGAAGACACACACATTGCATTCTTTGGGAGGGAGATGTCTGCAGCAAACACCCAATACCTCCAATGCCAGTCAAACAACATATTCCATACGAGCTCGGGTGTCGCCTCGGTTACCAAGGCCCGCGCAAGAGAGATAAATCCCCTGCTCCTTGTGAAAAGTCAGCAAAGGGGAACCTTAACATTTTACAGCTAAATATAGCTGGACTACAGAACAAGACAATTGAGCTTACAAAAATACTACACGAACATCAAGTACAAGTAGCCCTTCTCCAGGAAACAATACTCCCACGGAGACAAATTAACATCACGGGTTATACACAGTACAAATGTGAATGCCTGAAGTGCCAAGGCATCATGACCTTAATCAGAAATGATACCCAAGCCACAGTAACCAACAACCCTACAGTGGATATCGACCACCAAATAATAAAGCTATGGGGCAAAGATAACACCAAGTACACACTACACAACATTTACTGTCCCCCGACCTCATCAAAAGGTCTGCCTGAGTTTGAGCCCATACTAAAGAAAACTGTCGTAGCTGGTGATTTTAATGCTCACATTCCTGCTCTAGGATACCGGCGGTTTAACAGTAGGGGCCTAGAGGTTGAGGAGTTGTGCAGCAGTACCAACTTAATGCTACTGCAGAACTTGGAAACTCCACCAACACTCCTTCACAGGGCACACAGCTCGACCAGCCGGCCAGATCTGACATTTGTTTCAGCTGATATAGCAGAAAATAGTATCATCAAAGTCTTAAAAGATGTGGGAAGTGACCACCGCCCTGTTTTAACAACTATTTTAACACCACAGATGACACAGAAGTCCCTTGGTAAACCATCCTGGAACTTCAGGAAAGCAGACTGGGACCGCTACGGCCGAGAAACTGATGCTGGATTCAGTCAAATCATTAGAACTGATAACATTAATACTACATACAACAACATATGTACCACAATCCTAGCAGCTGCCAAAAAGTGCATCCCAAGGGGGAAGCATAAGAAGTATAAACCTTACTGGACATCTGAACTAGCTGAAGCAGTCAAAGAGAGGAGAGAGGCTAGAAAGAAGGCTGAAAAATACCCTACCACCCTAAATAAAACAGAGTACAACAGGTGGACAGCAAAAGTAAGGTATGTCACCAAGAAGAATAAACGGGAGACTTGGAAAGAAAATTGCAATAAACTAGATTTAAAAAGAGAAGGGAACAAAGTTTGGAGACTCCTTAGCAATCTCGAGGGAAGCAAGAAAAAGACAAACCCAACACCTATGGTGGATGGAAGTGGTGATGAAGTAACATCAAGCAGCAAGAAAGCCGATGTCTTCAACAATTTTTACGCCAGTGTAAATAAAACACAACAGAGAAAGAAACTAGACAAAGTGCTCCTAAAGAACACATCCACGCGTAACATAGATCAGGCCAATATGGCTGCGTTCGATGATCTGTTCCGCCCACAAGAACTGAGAATGGCACTATGGAAACTGGCCAAAAATAAAGCTCCGGGACCAGATAAAATTAAAAACGAGATGATTTGTCAGCTAGAGCCAAAGGCAAAAGAGACACTTCTGTGGTTCATCAATAGAACGTGGAACGAGGGACAGCTACCATCAGCATGGCTGACAGCAACCATCTTGCCTATATTGAAGAAAGGGAAACCACCGGAAACACCAAGAAGCTATAGGCCCATATCCCTCACTTCATGCTTAGGCAAGCTGGTTGAGAGAATGGTAAACAACAGACTATATTGGTGGTTGGAAAGCTGGAACCTTCTGGACAACAACCAGGCAGGCTTCAGACGTAAGTGCCGCACAGATGACCCCCTCTTCAGGTTCACACAGAATGTGATGGATGGTTTTCAAGAGGGAAAAAGCACAATAGCTGTGTTCATCGACTTTGAGCAAGCCTACGGCAGAGTTTGGAGAAAGGGACTTTTGCTAAAGATGAGAAGAATGGGAATAGGAGGGAAAATGATTAGATGGATACAGGCCTTCCTAACAAATAGAACCATAGCCACCAACTATGCTGGTGCAATTTCACGGAAAAGAACGCTGGAAGAAGGACTGCCTCAAGGCCCTCCTTTAAGTTGCACCCTTTTCCTCATCTTTATTAATGACCTTGCCAAACATCTGAATGTGTCGAAGGCGCTGTTTGCCGATGACCTTGCCATCTGGACTACTGATAAATATCCCATTCTGGCAAAAGCCAAGATCAACAGAGCTCTCCTTACAATGTCAGTATATTGTGAACTGTGGAAACTAAAAATCAATACGCAGAAAACTGTATACACCACTTTCTCGCGCAGCCACAAAATAGCAAAAAGACCTATCAACATCAAACTGAGTGGGGAAACGCTAACAAAAGAGGAGCACCCAGTCTATCTAGGAGTAAAACTGGACAGACAATTGAAACTAGATGGACACATCTACAACCTCAGGGAAAAAGCATGTAAGCATCTAAACCTCATCAAACGGCTAGCTAGTACAAATTGGGGAGCGGATAAACTAACACTTCGTCAACTATATCTCGGCTATGTGAGATCAGTGATAGACTATAACCTCCCCCTCCAGACCATTGTGAGTACTAATACCATCTCATCTCTGGACCGTGTGCAGAACCAAGCTCTCAGGTTAATTTGTGGAGGGATGAGATCAACACCTACAGCCGTATGCGAGATAGATGCCAATATAGAGCCACTGGATATTAGGCGTAAAAGAGCACTGACTGAAGCTGTAGAGAGATACAGGAGACAAGAGAAAGACCACCCAAACAAAGTACTTATTGACACTTGGAAACAAACACGAAGACTGAAACAACTATCTCTCCTGGACATAGCCAAAGAGGAAAATGATAAACACCATCTCCCGCAAGAGAGAGAATTGGAAAACACATACTTTGGACCACCCCCTTGGGAAAACTTCCATCAACCAACTGTCAAAACACAACTGATAGATAAAACGGCCAACAAGGAAACACTACCCACAGTCTTGAAGACGTGTGCCTTGGAGACCATAAACAGCTACCCAACGTCAGCAATCCAGGCCTACACAGATGGCTCTGCTTTCAAGACCACCTCTTTTGCAGGATATGGCGTCTGCATATGGTACCTGGATGGATCCTCTTATGAGTTCTGTGACTCCTGTGGTGAGAATTGTTCAAATTATGAAACGGAGGCTGAGGCCATCAAGACAGCCATTGAATTACTACACCAACAGTTTGACCTTATGGAACGAAAGCCATCAGATATAGTGATTTTCAGTGACTCCATGTCTGTTCTGGAAGCACTTAAACAGACTCCATATGAAAACAAAGACATTTTTCTTATAGGAAAAGCGGTTCATAACTTGATCACAGCCTACTCCATCAGTGTGACTCTACAGTGGATCCCTGGACACAGTGATCTAACTGGAAATGAGACAGCTGATAGACTTGCTAAAACAGGAGCCTCTAAACAACAAAAGGACAGACCCTGCAGCATGAGAACAGTCAAACAGATTCTCAGAAACAACACAAGAGAAATCTGGCTGAACAGATGGGCGAACGGGTCGACTGGCCAAAATGTCTTTAATGAAATGACCTGCCCAAAAGACAACGACAACATAAACAGACTCAGCAGGAGAAATCAAAGTCTTATCTTTCAGTTCCGAACAGGACACACCAGAGTCAATAGCCATCTAAACCGTATCAACCCTCAGCACCTACCCATGTGCAGACACTGCTCTCATCCCTATGAAACAACCAGACACCTCCTCATGGAGTGTCCATCACTCACAAACGCCAGGAAAAAACTTTTACAGACACCTCTGACAGTCACCAACTCACTATACGGAACATTAAAACAACTGCAGAAAACCTGCACTTTTTTAAGAATGGCATTGGGCTGCCAAGAGTAGATATGCTCAGCAGCATGGGATATCGACAACAACAACAACAACAAGGGACCACAGTAAAAACTGGTGTGAATAACACTAAATGTACTAACTGGCCATAAGCATTGTTGTTTTACTTTGTAAATGGATTACCTTGATGTTTGAAGACTAAAAAGAAAGTTTTATTATCTACAACAGTAATTTGTCTTTGGTAAGCTCATATTCTACAGTTAACGTTTGAGTGTTTTTCAATTTTACATGCAAAGTGTTTTAAGTATACCGAACAAACTTGTGTTAATACTACCAAAGACGTTATATATTACAATTCTCTATCCATTTCTCTACAGTTTAGTATATAATAAGTACATGTTCACAAAAAAAAAGATTAACATAAAATTTACACTAAAAGACAGTACACTTCACCGTTTAGAATTCTTCAAAAAATAATTATGGCACTGGGTGTAAAATAATTATGGAGTCAAAGAGTTAAGGAAGCCTACGTCAAAGTACAAACTCTTACAGTGGTTGGTTTGTTTATAAATTTGTTTTACGTGATGAGCAAGCCAGCCCCCCCCCCCCCATGTACAACCTCATATTAACTGCCTTTTACGTCGTGCCTGAGGGAGCAGCCCCGTGGGGTTCCCAGGGGTCTCTGAAGAGACACAGAAAGAATGGGACTACTACATCCTGAAGCATGTCATACCAGGCAACTTATACGAAGGTTGTGCATGGGGCTGGCAACCTGATCCGGTAAAGCAAATTGCAACAGAAAATATTCTGCAAGAGCATGTGAATGCTTAGTGCAGGCTTCCTGCAGAGTGACCAGCTTGCAGAGGTGGCTCTGGTGCTTAAAGGTGTGCAAAGGAAAATACGTGAATGAGAGAGGAGTAGTCTTATTCTTTCTGTCTCCTCAGACACTACACAGGTACTACACAAAGACTACAAAGGAACTATACAGAGACTACATAGAGACTACACAGAAACTACACAAAAACTACACAAAAACTACACAGGAACTACACAAAGACTACACAGGAACTATACAGAGACTACACAGGAACTGCACAGGAACTATACAGAAACTACATAGAGACTACACAGGAACAACACAAAAACTACACAGGAACTACACAGGAACTATACAGAGACGACACAGGTACTATACAAAGACTACTCAGGAACTATACACAGACTACACAGGAACTACACAAAGACTACACAGGAACTATACAGAGACTACACAGGTACTATACAGAGACTACACAGGAACTATACAGAGACTACACAGGAACTATACAGAGACTACACAGGAACTATACAGAGACTACACAGGAACTATACAGAGACTACACAGGAACTACACACAGACTACACAGGAACTACACAGAGACTACACAGGAACTATACAGAGACTACACAGGTACTATACTGAGACTACACAGGAACTATACAGAGACTACACAGGAACTATACAGAGACTACACAGGAACTATACAGAGACTACACAGCAACTATACAGAGACTACACAGGAACTATAGAGACTACACAGGAACTATAGAGACTACACAGGAACTATACAGAGACTACACAGGAACTATACAGAGACTACACAGGAACTATACAGAGACTACACAGGAACTATACAAAGACTACACAGGCGTGTAACGGGTTCCTTTACCTTTACCTTTTACACAGGAACTATACAGAGACTAAACTGGAACTATACAGGGCTTATTATTATACTCCTAGGATATTTCGTAATAGATAGCACCTAGGAACATAACAAATGCAAACTAGTGTAGTCTGGATTAGCAGGTATGTTGGCCGCTATGGTATCTGGCACTAGTGCAGACGTCCAGGACAAGTGGTTGCTGCTATACTTACAAGTTCAATCAGCTCGTAGAATTATTAGAAGTCATATTAATTTCCTAGTTTTTAAAATTTGAGCAGCGTGTAGAGTGATAAAAATTCACAAACACATTGTCGGAGCTGGTGTATACAAGTACAGTGTGTGGGAGCTATTCTGTTTAAATGTAATGTGTCGGAGCTGGTGTATACAAGTATAGTGTGTGGGAGCTATTCTGTTCAAATGTAATGTGTTGAAGCTGGTGTATGTGTGACCGTATGGCTTACTACGCCACCCTTAGGATAGAAAGTACTTCAGCAAGTCTGATACACTAAGTACTTGTATAGACTAGTTAGCACACACACACTAGTCATAAACCAATGACATCATTTGTCATGGTACTCATGAGTCCATGATGTCATTAAATCTTGTGTGGATTTTTATACAAGATATACCAGAAAGTCCATAAACTGGAAGTATGATTGGTCAACGTCCCTTGGTAATAATAAATTTGGTAGAGAGATTTTGTAGTTAGTTAGTTTTGAGATTAAATTAACTGACTGTTAACCAAAAGACCAATCATGAGTTAAGTTTCCGGAAAACCAGTGAAAGGATAACATCCGCCCAAGGTTTTGGAGAAAAGGGGTACATTTTGGGACTAATGTACGATGGATTGAAAGTAAAGAGTGTAATTAGATGTTTCAATTTGTATTACTTTACAAGAAATCTTCTGCTGAAATAAACATCTTTAAAAGAACAATTTTGACTGATCAAATCAATGCTATGAAGTGAAGACAAAAGTAAGACGATTGCTGTCTGATGAAAGTTTATGTTGACCATCAGTTTCCTCCACTATACGATCACGATCCACTGCCACATATGCAAGTACTGTGTGGGGGAGCTATTCTGTTTAAATGTAATGTGTTGAAACTGGTGTATGCAAGTACTGTGTGGGGGAGCTATTCTGTTTAAGTGTAATGTGTCAGAGCTGGTGTATACAAGCATAGTGTGTGGGAGCTATTCTGTTTCAGTGTAATGTGTTGGAGCTGGTGTACCGTTATCACCATTCAACTTCCTATAGAGTATAGGCCTTCAACAAACCTATGCCAAGTCTTCCTGTCCTGTGCCATCAACTCAAGGTCTTTCCATGTTTTCTTCATGCCTTGTTTCCAGTTCTCTTCTCCATGCGTTATTTGGTCATCTGCTACCTTTCTTACACTGGGGATCCCAGAACAAGGACCTCTTTGTAATATTATCAACTTGTCTTGGCTTTGATCCACTGTCTCTGAGCATCAGCTCTTGGTGGAATATTATCAACAAGTTATTATATATAAGTATAATGTATGGAAGCTGTTGTATACAATTGTAATGTGTGAGAGCTACTGTACACATATTTTTATGTGTGGACATTGTATACATGTTGTAATGTGTGAGAGCTATTGTACATGTGTCAATGTGTGAGAGCTATTGTACACATGTGTTAATGTGTGAGAGCTATTTTACACATTATTATGTGTGGAAGTTGTATAAAAGTGTGAGAGGAGTTATTGTATACATCATACTGACTGGGGACTATTACATACAAGTGTGTGGGAGCTATGGTATACAAGTGTAATGTGTCAGAGTTATTGTATTCATCATACTGAATGAGGGTTGTTGTATACAAGTGTAATGTGTGGGAGCTGTTGAATACAAGTGTAATATGTGGGGGCTATTATATACAATACAGTGTGTGTGGGGTTATTGTACAATGTGTGGGACCTACTTTATATAAGTGTAAGTTGTAGGAGATATTGCATACAAGTGTAATGTGTGGGAGCTATTATATACAACACAGTGTGTGGGGGTTATCATATACATGGGTAATGTGTGGGGCCTACTTTATACAAGTGTAATTTGTAGAAGATATTGCATGTAAGTGCGATGTGTGGGAGCTGTTGTATACAACATAGCGTGTGGGGGTTATTGTTTACAAATTTAATGCACAGGAGATAATGTGTAATATGGGTGGATGGGCTACGTATAAGGATACCATTACATGCCTATTAAGGCATATTGGGAATACGGTGTTAGGCCCGTATTTTCTTGCTCGGTGGTCAATGGTACAGTCCCCAGTTGAGGTGGGATTTTTTTTTAGACCGCGAACGGCTCCGGGATCGACCCAGCGTCGTGAATTGGGTACCAGAACAACTCTGGGAAGGTTAAGGCATGATACTGACTACATCACCCCTAGTGTGCCGATGGTCAAGAAAATACGGGCTACGTAGAGTTCTCAGGAATCTCTGATGAGACAAAGAAAGAACAGGACTACTGTACACTCTGGCATGACGACTAATACGAGGTTGTGCAGGGAGCTGGCAACATCATCATGTGAAACTTAATATCAACAGAAACCACCGCTGCAGGAGCACATGGGAATGCCTGATGCAGTCTTCCTGCAAGAGGACTAGCTACAGTGGTGACTCCATGTTCTGGAACGTGCACAAATGAAAATGGTGATGTGCAGACGGGGGTTACATTTCTCTTGTTTCCCCCCCCTCACAATCTTCATAGATTCACGTACAACATTGACAGTGGGCCATATCAGATACACAGATCCACTTATTAGTCCATTCTATCTCAGGTTTACAGTATTTGTGTTTGCTGTACTCTTCTTTTGCATTATCACAGCATTTCTTATTCACAGAAAAATCCCATAGAACTGATGAAGAAAGTTGAGGCGATCAAGGCAGAATACTCCTCTATGGTCAAAGATATAGCAGCCATTCAGGCAGCTCAGAAGGTGAACGTCATATTTTCTCTTTTTGTTGTTGTTGTTGTTTTAAATATGGGTAAAAGGTAGTCCCATGGCAGAAACTGCTGTAGGGTTGTGAAGTGTTAGAGACTTCACCGTACGAGGGTCAGTGAGGTGACCAGTTCCTTTTCTTGCTGCCTTTGCCTTCCCTAACTCAAAAGCAAAATCAGGTACCTATTTATAGCTGGGTAAACTGGAGCATGTTGCTTGCAGGTTTTGATCCTAGAACCCAATGCCAATAACTGTGCAATGAGATGAAAGCTGTAACAGTTTAGCTGTTTGGGCGCTTTTATATGGGTACCTTTGTTTATTATATCAGTATTGTGTATCCGTGTTGTTTCACTACCATTTTTGTGATTTGCAGAGTGGTTAGAGTGCTGACCTCTCACTGCAAAGTCACTGCGTTTCAGGTTCAACACCTGGTGGTGTCTCTGGTGTCTCGCATCAGTCTATCCAGCTGTAAATGGGTACCTGACTCTGCTGTTGATTTAGGGAGAGGTTTACAGTAGTGTTACGGTGTTATTTTAAATGACGGCGTCTGCTGGGGTTTAGCCGTGCGCAACGTTTAGGGGTCAATAATATTAATAGGATATGTCGATATTTTACGGTATACTGAACGCGAAATATATGCTAAGAGTATGACGCATTCGCGTTGGGAAGGTCACTTGGTTACATGGCCCTTGTTACGCTATCCGTCAAGCAGAGAAGTCGTGTCTTGTATTTCTTCCAAGGAAAGGCCTAGTAGATAGCCTATATATGAATCAATGTAGAACTCAGGGTCAGTTCGGATTAATCTAAAGTATGAGATTATTAAGTAAATTAAATAATGGAAGGAGAATCATATTATGATTCAATTTGTAGCTGTCAAGAACTCATGCGCTCATTTCTGGCTGTTGACTACAGCAGCGCACGTATATAGCCATGAGGTTCATCTGACATATTGTTTTGACACGGACGGATACTTACTGGTATTATTTGGAATTCATTGTTATGCTGAACTGTACATGAAGTTTTGTGAATGTCGGATATCGTTTATATGAATGTCAATACATGTGGACTCAGAACAGAAGGCTTGATCTTTTACTTATGTTTTCGGGTTCGGTTCCACAGCTGTTAATGTTTACGTTTTTCAGCACGATAACTCTCCCACAGGGGAATCAACTAATATACAATATGCAAATCAGAACGTCGAAGGGATGTTCTGGTGGTCAGAGCTAACCATCAGTAACAAACATTAACTACGTCAAAAGAGTGACTTTAATATGCAATAAATAATATAAGAACAAGGAACCGCAGCACCCGTCACAACTGGTGGCCATTAGTGGTCTTGAAACTTTTCAAAAGAACGAACCTCAAAGAAATAAAACATTTTTCCTTTCGAGCCGAAACGGACATTATTATGCAAAAACACCGATGACGTCATGCCCTTGACAACAGTATGAACGGTCGCAAAAGCCAGGAACAATCAATTCGCTTCAAAAAATTGTTTGCAGCTCTCAAACAGCAAATGAAACGTATTGCTAACGTCTTCATTGTTTCAAACAAGCTTGCGAGTCTGTTGGCGAAGCAGATAATGTACTGAATTACTGCCAAAAAAAAGATAAGTAACTGCTTTTAAACGTTACAATATTTCGTCCTTGTTGTCCGACAACGCCATGTTCTTTTTTTTTTAGCCATGTTAAATATTGTTTCTGTCTTTTTACATGTAGTGGGAGGTAGGATGGGAATCGGAATTGGACTTATGGCTTTTCGAACGTCAAGCTCAATTCCGATCGTTCCTTAAGGCCGTGAATTAATCGCATTTCGCAAAGAACGCGTTGAAGACATTACCGGTGGTTGTTTCGTTCGGACTTGCATTAATTCACCTTGTATGTTAGGTGTCTAGTTCTGTGAAATAACCGTTGTATTTTACCGTATTCAGTTTTATTTTTATTCAGTTACAGTCATATGTTCGTAATCTATCCTGTTTATTCTAATCTGGCTATCTTTAATTTTATTTAAATGTATTGTATTAACGTCAAATGAGTCCTGTGACGTCATTATTCGTAGTGCCAAATATGTTCTTTTACTTCATTTAACCTTCACCCTTCTATATTTCCGGTTAGTAGACTTGGTTTTATAATATCACTTATTTTTGTGAAAATGTCACTTTTGTATTGTGCTACTGTACTGTGAAGCCTTTTTTAATCATTTGTATTGTCTTCATTAATGTTATGTAATAATAATATTTCTATGAATTGATTTTAATAATATATTTAATTAATTTAATTAATTTTTGGGAACTTTGATGAATGAATTGCAAGAATTTGCATGGTGCAAAAAACTAGCAAAGCACTTTATACACGATGAGTAAGGCATCAAATCAAAACTTTCTAAGTGCAAGTAAAATTTTATATTAAAATAATTTATTGAATTATTTTTTGGTATTCACACCATGGATAGGTGTTGAATTAAAAAAACTATATATATAACATAGTAATTGGTACATTTTCATAGTACTATATAGCATACTCATTGGCAGAATTTGCTAAATATAAAGCAGAATTAGCGGAACAGGAGGAAAAAGAAGAAGACAGGAGAGCACGACAGGAGATGAAAGAAATAGAAAAAGAAAATAGACAAAGAGAAATTGCTAGACAGGAAAGGGAGGAACGTCGACAAGAAGAAGAAAAAAAAAGGAGAGACGAATTGGAAATAGCCCGTCTTCAGAATGAAACAGCAAGATTTCAGGCACAAAGTGCTGCTGCAACCCAGAATGATAACGCACAAAATGGGTCTTCATCCAACCAAAACAAACATTTTTACAACTTTAAATTACCCCATTTTAAATTAAATTTTGATGATTTATCATCATTTTTATCAAGATTTGAACAGACATGCAAATCAAATCACTTGCCTAAGGATACATGGGTACTTAAGTTAAATGAATTTTTAGATGGGGAACCATTGACGGCATCTCTGAATGCTGACCCAACAATAGCTAATAATTATGATGCTATTAAAACCTTACTTTTACGAAGGTTTCATTTGGACGAAGAAAATTGTAGGTTAAAATTTAAAAATATCTTACCTGACTCTCCTAAAGACTTTGCAGGGTTTATTGCGAACATTCGCAATACATTTAATAGATGGCTTGAACTGGCAGATGTCAACAAATCATATGACAAATTAGTTGATTTGTTGTTACGTGATAAGGTATTATCCTCTGTCAGCCCACCATTCTTCGCATATTTGCAAGAACGAAAGCCATTTACCATTGATGAGTTAGAAAAAATTTCTTTGAACTATTGCAATGCGCATCCGAATGCGAACATTTCTAACTCTTTGATAAGGGAACCTCTACCTGTGGTTTCCAATATGGCATACTATAACAATAATAAACCGAGACCTCATAGCGTAGACAGAAGTAGCTTCAAGGGAAATTACAATGTCAATTTTCATAAAGGACATAATAATAATAATAATTTTAACAATAAAAATGATTTGAACAGAGGAAGATCACGGAATAGGAATTATTCACAGCAATCAACCTACAACAACAGTCAACAGAACGCTAATTATAATAGATCAAATAACTACAATAATAAAAGCAATTGGAATGCTAATAATCATGGCTCGAGACATTGAGATAACAGTTACTACAGAGGACAACGAGATAATTCTAACGATTATTCCCGTAATCGATCTCATTCTCATGGATCATCTCATTTTCACCATAATACTGGTGCAGCAGTTACAAATGATACAACCCCTAGTGTTCAGGTTCCACCTAACGATAATGCAATACAGTCTTCTGCTGCATGTTTTGCTATAAATTATAACGTGGCGAATAGTTGCCCACAATGCAATCTTATTTTTCAGAAGGCAAAGGAGACAGTGCTAAACTGCGGACACATTCCACCAGAAGTAGGTCTTGCAGCCAATGATGGAACAGGCTCTCTGATTTTTAACAGAGGGATAATTAACGGTTCCATAGTTTCTGTATTGAGAGATTCGGGGTCCACAACAATTGGAGTGCGACAGTCGCTGGTACATCCTAGCTGTGCAACTGGGGAATATGTCCGTTGCATGACTTTTGGGGGAACTATTGAGTTTTACCCCACAGCTATTATCCATGTTAAAACACCTTTTTTCACAGGGAACGTGAAGGTATGCATGCTGAAAAAGCCGATTGCAGCTCTTATGGTGGGTCGCATACACGGCAGCAAGGATTGTTCACCAGAAGATATTATTGAATGGGAGAAACACAATCTATGCACTGGAAACGCCGTGACGACTAGAGCTCAGACTCAGCTCATGGCGAGTGTCAATGATAAGAAGATGGATGCAGAGAAACAGGAGGATATTGAGGTCAATTCACCTATTGACAGGGAATCATTTGCAAACAAACAAAAAAATGACAAATCTTTAAACAAATTTTTTAACCTAGTTAATAAGGTTGATAATCTAACTTCATGTAATAAGAGCAAACATTGGTTTATTATTAAAAATGATATACTGATTAGATGTTTTAGTGATAAATCACAGGTAAAACAACAAGTGATGGTACCGGGTGCTTTTAGACAGTACATTCTTCAACACGCGCATGATTCGCAGTGTGCAGGACATATGGGATATACTCGAACACGATCTCGAGTATTGTCTTCATTCTTTTGGCCAGGAGTGTCACGGGATATTTCGCAGTATGTACGTTCCTGTACTACATGCCAGGAAGTGAAAGCACGTGGAGCTTTTCACACGGCGCCTATTCAGGCTTGCGATATCTCAGTACGACCTTTTGACAAGATGGCCATAGATATAATTCGTCCACTTCTACCATCTGCGAGAGGACATAGATTTGTTCTCACGTGCATTGATTTATGCACACGATGGCCAGAAGCCATTCCATTGAAGACTACCACTACCACAGATGTAGCTGATGCACTACATCTAATTTTTTCTAGAATAGGGTTTCCTAGAAAATTATTATCTGACCATGGGTCGCAGTTTATATCCGATACCATGAAGGAAGTAATGAAAACCTGGAACATTGATAGGAATTTGAGTAGCATTTATCATCCCATGAGTAACGGTGCAGTTGAAAGACTTAACCGTACGCTTAAACAACTTTTACATAAGGTTACTGTTAAACACCCTCAGGACTGGGACAGAGCACTCCCAGCTGTCCTGTTTGCTTACCGAGAGGTGCCACATGAACAAACTGGCTTCTCTCCCTTTGAGTTAGTTTTTGGTGCCCCTCCGAGAGGACCTATGGGACTGATAAAAGATTTATTAATTGATGCAGAGATGACTCAGGACACTCAGTCATCTTATGAGTATGTGATTAATCTTCGGAATAATATTATTGAGTCTTGCCAATTGGCAACAGCTTCTTCTGAGGCTGCAAAAGCTAAGGCTCGATCTATACAAAATCGATCTAGACGATTACGCCAATTATTCCCAGGCGATGAGGCTTATGTATTACTTCCTCACAATAACAATAAGTTATTGATCTCATGGACTGGTCCTTATAAGGTTATTGATAAAATTTCCGACGTTGATTACGTCTTAGATATCAAGGGACACAGAAAGATATTCCATATTAATATGCTCAAGCAATTTCATACACGTCCTATACACTTACAGTCAATTTTTCATGAACTAGATGACGATACGGTATCTACTTGTCATTTTTCTAATTTGTCTGTTATACAGGAGGAAGAATCTTCTTTTCCTGAAGTGCAGATGCCTGTCGTGAATTATTCTAATCCCCATATATAAATTAAAACGTAAATGCAAAGCCTAACAAATAAATTTAATAAAAGGAAAGAAGAATGGTAAAGAACAGTGCTGTCACAATGACTGTACTCGAAATCCCCCTTGTTTTCTACTGCGTCTGCAAATTGTAACGCTTTCACGTTGATAGTAAAAGCCTACTGTATTATTACCCGCTTTCTTCAATGAAACGTGTACTGTATTTCTTGGAAAAACCTTGAAATACGCAAGTTGACCTAGATTTAAAATTCCATTCATGTCTTTTTCTACACTATGTTACCAAAAACAAAAGACAGATGGACTAAAGGATAGAGAGAAGGGAGAGGCAGAAAGCAAGGACACATGCAACACTAAACACGCGTCGCGCGATACACAATTGCTGCCATCATGCGTGTAAGGCCACATGCACTAACTTTATTTCAAATCGACAGTGATAAAATTCACTACCCATACCAGAGTTAGGTTTTAAAATCCTGAAAAACGCTTATTGGGAATTATGACATTATACCGGTTTACGTTTGAAAACATGACAGTACCCAGACACCCTCAAGTTTGGAAGTGAGAAGGTAGTAACAGCACGACTATCCTAGAAGAAAATGCATATTGGCTCCATTAAATTCGTATATTTGGGTTCCTTAGGGTTTGCTGACAAAGAATATGTAAAACGTTATGCAAATAGTCTAGGAATTACCAAGATATGGCCAAAATAAAATAGTGGGGGTGCCTGACAGCATGAAATCATTTCTGCTCATAAAATTTTTTTTATAACGTGTTTGAAAAAACATTACGTTACGGAAATAGCCTACCATGTTAACTCCTATTTGATTGAAGCGCAACAAATGTAAGACTAAACACGATTGGTTGGGCTATAAATACTATCTTGTGTTGTCAGGGGAAACGTGAAAAGGAGTATTTTTTTTGAAAAGATGTGTAGACATGGTTTGATTGGGTAGAGCTGCGAATATACTCAATTCAGAGCGTCTGTTCATTGCCACATCTTGTAATAAACCTACTAAGAAGCAGTGCGTTGAGCACCAGTGTATATTTTTTATAAAAAATAAAGCCTGGGACATCGGCAGATCGGAGTTGTGCTATATTCATTGCCAGTCAACGAAACTGTTTATTATTTCCATGAATTGTGGTAAGCTTGAAATATTCAATATCTTTTAATGAAAATTGAATGTAAATTGATAATTTATGTCTGTATATATGTGTAGTTCAGTAGCGAACATGATGTAAAGCCTATAGTGCTCCAGCCTGAACAGAAGGTGTCGGAGGAAAGTAAAACTGCATGGAATGGCCAAACAGTACACTGACACCTAGATTATTGACTAGAAAGAAATAATGCTGGAATTGCAGAGGCGTAGTAACCATTAGGGAGGGAAATACTGGTATAAAGTATTTCAGATGAAGCTGACAGTTGGCCTAACGCTCTGAACTCAATGTTTGTGATGTATTGTGCTCAGTGTAAAAATAGAGTATAAATTAGTTCTGACGTAGAAGGTACAACCTTCTTGTTTCAGGGACCGTGGTCTTAAAGTTATTGAGCAGCACCTGGTCAGAGCTTTGCTGAAGCCAGAGGTGGACAGCATACTCCTTGGTCCATATAGCAACCAGTGGGGTGGCTCCAGAACTCAATAAAGTAATCGAGCAGAGGAGTCTTTTACTGCAGTCATCATGAAAGATAAGAGAGTGTGGCCATGGAGCTCAACATTATGTACCCCATCTTAAAATGACATTATAAAATAAAATTAAGAGGGGAATTTAATTGTTTTAATACCAGGAACTGAGAACATCTCCAATACTAGTTCCAATAGAAACAAACTATTGAAGTCATGATGACAAATACCAACAGAGCTTGAACAAAACAAAACCAGTATTACCTCATATTAATACTACACAACTGACACACATAGGATACTATTAATAATATATGTCACTACAAGATTCATATTAATAAATTCTGTACATATAACTTGTAATTAAAATTGATTGTGATTCCTGGTTCCCTTTGTATTTGAATCAGGACACATATACATTCATGACAGCACTGAATACATATTGTTATTTGAAAAGTTATCAGTGACTCCTTTAAGATATCCTCGTAGAGTGTTTTATGTATGTGAGTGTCACAGTGTTGTCAAGTGTGGTGGAATAAATTAAATTGTTTATCTGTCTGTTGTTGTTATTACTTACACTTCATCATACACATACCCTAGACATATAACGTAGTCATCACACTATTCCAGAATAATTCTGACTGAGGTATACATATGTGGCAGCAAGTAAGGTTATCTATAATACACTACTCTTATTAGATATAGATACCTTCACAGCTGATCTCAGTCAGTACACTAAGTCCCCTATAAATATTTATAACATCCCACTTCACCACATATATTGGGATCTCGCTCTCGGGATTTTGAATCTTTCCCTATTAAAAATATTGGGGGTAATTCACTTCAGGGAATAATAAGAATTAAAAGGTATCCTTGGGTGAAAATAAATAAGGTTGAGCTCACAGTGCCTGTGTTGTCCTGAGTTAATTAGTCATAGATAAAATTGTTTAGTTAAATATTTTAGACATTTATCTGTTAGACAATGGCCGACCTGGCAAAATTTCGATCTGCTGCTGTACAGACTGCGAAAGAGTTAGGAATGGACGGGCAAATTATGATTTCTTATGTCACTGCTGAATGTGACAAATATATTGAACGGGAAGAAAGAAGATTAGAAAAAGAGGCCGAAAGAAAATTAGAATCTGAAAGATTGGCCGAAGATAAGAGAATAGAAGCTGAAAAAGAGATTAAGAGGTTGCAGATTGAGGCTGACAAAGAGGCTAAGAAATTGGAAGCAGAAGAAAGAAGATTAGCTGCAGAGAGGGAAGCAGAAAAGGAGGAGAAGAGATTACAAAGGGAACATGAGTTACGACTAAGGGAGTTTGAGTTTCAAGGCCATGCTCCTGAAAATGGTGCCAGTCCCTTTGCCTCTGATGCTACTGCTAGCCAGGGAGCCTCAACCTCAGCTATGAATTTTCATTTAGATCATTTTGTTGAGAAAGACGATGATATAGAGAGCTATCTAAATAGGTATGAACTATTAGCTACCACGTATGGGTTAGAGAGAGAAAGGTGGAGCTTAAAGTTATCTCAAGGACTTCGTGGGGCAGCTTATGAAGTTTTTGCAAAAATGAGCAGAAGTGATCAGGAAAATTATGACATGCTAAAGCAGGCTCTTTTGTTAAGATATGAAAAGAATGCAGAATTTTATAGGAAAAAATTTAGGAATGCTAAACTACTGTCAGGTGAAACCTATCACCAGTTCTCTGCACGAATAGAGACATACTTGGAGAAATGGACTTCTCTGGGGAAAACCCAAGATCTTAAGGAAATGGTCCTTATAGAGCAATTAAGAGAGTCCATGGCTCCAGACCTGAGAAAGTTTCTCATGGAACAAGGTGCAGAGAGGCTGGGTGAGTTGCTAAATGTTGCTGAAAGGTATCAAGCAGCTCAAGCAGAGGTAACAGGTAATAAAAAGAAACAGGTGGATAACTTTAGGGCACCACAGAACTTTAATAAATTTGATCCTAGGGATCAAAACAAAGGTAAGCACCAGTTTGATAGGCCACGGTATGAAAATAAAAATAAAACCCCACAATTCGATGAAAGGAAATATGATGAAAGAAAATCTTTCAACCAAGGAAAAAGGTGGTGTAAAAATTGTAAGATGAACAATCATGACACTGACCATTGTAGAAGGAAACCTCCTCATTGTGCTGCTATGACATCGGGGAAAAAGGAAAAGAAGGTCAAACCTGAAGAACTACAGGAACCATACCACCCCCCCAGTGTGTGAAGATGTCATCTGTAATGGTGTCACTATAAGGTGCTTATATGATACCGGTTTAGATTACGATTCCGTTGTGAGTTCTCACCTGGTGCAGGCCGATCAATACACCACAGAAACAGTGGAGATTCAAACTGCAACCAAGGATGTAGCTACCATGACACTTCCCGTCGCCCGAATAAAAGTGAAAACGCGATATGTGGAAGGAATCATAAAAGCAGCAGTGATAAATGAGCCAATCTACCCTCTGATATTGGGGTGTAGATATGTCTTCTTGGGGAATCCCAAGAGACCTGTGATATTGGCAACAGTGCAGACCAGATCACAGTCTAAAAAGGAGGAGGATAATCCAATAAATACTCATCCAGATGAGATGAGGAAGGCACAGGCTGAGGACAAAACACTCAAGCCATGTTTCAAGAAGTTGCCCAAATCTCATACACCTCCAGGCAAGGGAGAGTTTTATATGAAGAACAAACTGATATATAGGAAGGCTGGATCTGAATCCAATGGTCACGGACAGCTGGTCCTTCCCACTTCATATAGGACTAAAGTGTTGGAACTAGGGCATGCGATTCCCTTCAGTGGTCATATGGGAATCAGCGCAACAGGACAGCGAATAGCTTGTCACTATTTCTGGCCAGGAATAACTGAAGATATCAAACGATATGTAAAATCCTGTCCAGAGTGCCAACGAGTAGCACCTAAACATTGGACTGCACCAGCAACTCTGGGGGAAATGCCCATAGTGGGAACACCCTTTGAGAGAGTTGCCGTGGATCTTGTGGGACCTCTCACCCGAACCAAGAGAAGGAACAGCTACATTCTGACTCTGGTGGACACTTGTTCTATGTGGGGAGAGGCAGTAGCCCTGTCATCGATTGATTCTAAACATGTGGCAGAGGCATTGCTCACAATTTTCACAAGGTTAGGCTTTCCCAATCAAATCTTGACTGATAATGGCTCTCAGTTCAAGGGGAAACTAACTGAAGAAGTTTTCAGGATCTTCCAGGCCAAACACTTCCATTGTAGTGTGTACCATCCCCAAGGGAATGGCCAAGTGGAAAGATTTAACGGCACGTTGATGTCGATCCTGAGAAAGTTGGCACACGAAAAACCAGATACATGGGACCAGTACCTGCACGCCGCCCTCTTTGCTTATCGGGAGGTACCCCATAGTTCAACCGGTATGGCCCCGGCAACATTATTGTTTGGACGGCCAATAAAAGGTCCACTCGAAGCTTTGTTAAGAACGTGGACTGACGAAAAGGCAGAGGAAAACATTACATCTTCATACCAATATGTGAATGAGCTGACCACTCGTTTAAAAACTGGCTGGAAACTTGCCAATGAAAATTTGAAACAAGCCAGGAAGAAACATGCTGCCTATTATAACAGGAAGGCGAAAGACAGAGATTTGGCTGTGGGAGAGAAGGTACTGCTTCTTCTCCCCGGGAGTCAGAATAAGTTACAGATTGGATGGCAAGGTCCATATACAGTTTTAGAGAAGGTGTCTAGAACAAATTATAAGATAGATAAGAAGGGGAAAGAAAAAATCTATCATGTGAATCTCCTGAAGAAATATTTGGAAAGAGAACATCAGGAAGAGACACACTTGTTGACCTTGTCCATCGCCATGGAGATGAAAAAGGAACCACTTTCATCATTTGAATATCCATTACACCCCTGTGAGACAGCAGCACAGGTGAAAATCAGTACACATTTAACGAAAACTCAGAAAGAGAGAGTGCAACAGGTTCTAAATAATCATGCAGAGGTGTTAACAGACCGACCAGGGCATACAAACCTATTGGAATATGATATGAAACTGATAGACCCCACACCTGTCTGTATGAAACCATATTCGATTCCGTTTGCTAAGGAGAAAGCTTTGAAGGAAGAGATAGACTATCTGTTGAAGGAAGGAATTATTTCACACAGTGAATCCTCATATAGTTCCGGTGTTGTACTCTTAAGGAAGCCCTCTGGAGAACATAGACTCTGTATAGATTACAGGAGACTGAATGCTATTACAGAAGGACAGGTGGATCCATTGCCGGATACAAATCAGCTGTTTGCCAGACTAAATAAAGCTCAATATTTCTCAAAAGTGGATCTGAGTAAAGGATACTATCAGATTCCAGTAAAGCCTGAGGTTAGACCATACCTAGCTTTTAGTACCTCAGAAGGACACTATGAGTTTAATAGATTGCCATTTGGATTGAAGAATGCGCCTAGTGTCTTCTCTAGAATGATGAGAAAATTATTGGACCCTCTGAATAATCCATATATAACAAATTTCATGGATGATATCCTTATAGCAACAGAAACATTTGAGGAACACATTGACTCTCTGAATATGCTGTTTAATCGACTTAGGGAAGAAATTTAACAGCCCGACCAACCAAATGTTGCGTTGGATGTAAAGAATTGGAATTTTTGGGACACACAGTTTATCAGGGAAACATGACCCCTGACCCAAAGAATTTAGAGAAATTAAAGAAAGCCCCGAGACCACAAACCAAGAAGGACGTGAGATCCTTTGTCTCATTATGTGGTTTCTACCAGAAGTATATCAAAAACTTTAATTCCATATGTGCACCGTTAACTGATTTGACACGTAAAGGACATCCAGATCGCATTACATGGACACCACAATGTGAAATGGCTTACCAAGAATTGAAGGAAAAGCTCACAAGTAAACCTATTTTGAAATTACCTGACTTAAGTCAAGAATTCATAGTAAGGACGGATGCCAGTAATATTGGGTTAGGTGCAACTCTACTACAGAAATCAGATGCATTGGATGGGGAATTAAGCCCAGTGGCATATGCTAGCAGAAAGTTGAATAAAGCTGAAATCAACTACTCAACTAGCGAAAAAGAATGTCTTGCAGTAATATGGGCAATAAAGAAATTCAATATTTATCTGTATGGGAAGGCATTTAAGTTGCAAACGGATCACAAACCTTTATCGTTTCTAGCCCAGGCTAGGCATGAGAACTCTAGGTTACTCCGATGGTCCTTACTGTTGGCTCCATATAATTTTAGCATTGAGTATATATCTGGAAAAAAAAATTTGGGAGCGGATTTTTTAAGCCGCCATCCGTGTGATGAGAATCACCGTAAACCCCAGAAATAATAATAAATTTCTCTATGTGTATATAGAATAAAGGACTGACATATAATGTCTGTTTTAAGAGGGGAGATGTCGTGAATTATTCTAATCCCCATATATAAATTAAAACGTAAATGCAAAGCCTAACAAATAAATTTAATAAAAGGAAAGAAGAATGGTAAAGAACAGTGCTGTCACAATGACTGTACTCGAAATCCCCCTTGTTTTCTACTGCGTCTGCAAATTGTAACGCTTTCACGTTGATAGTAAAAGCCTACTGTATTATTACCCGCTTTCTTCAATGAAACGTGTACTGTATTTCTTGGAAAAACCTTGAAATACGCAAGTTGACCTAGATTTAAAATTCCATTCATGTCTTTTTCTACACTATGTTACCAAAAACAAAAGACAGATGGACTAAAGGATAGAGAGAAGGGAGAGGCAGAAAGCAAGGACACATGCAACACTAAACACGCGTCGCGCGATACACAATTGCTGCCATCACGCGTGTAAGGCCACATGCACTAACTTTATTTCAAATCGACAGTGATAAAATTCACTACCCATACCAGAGTTAGGTTTTAAAATCCTGAAAAACGCTTATTGGGAATTATGACATTATACCGGTTTACGTTTGAAAACATGACAGTACCCAGACACCCTCAAGTTTGGAAGTGAGAAGGTAGTAACAGCACGACTATCCTAGAAGAAAATGCATATTGGCTCCATTAAATTCGTATATTTGGGTTCCTTAGGGTTTGCTGACAAAGAATATGTAAAACGTTACGCAAATAGTCTAGGAATTACCAAGTTATGGCCAAAATAAAATAGTGGGGGTGCCTGACAGCATGAAATCATTTCTGCTCATAAAATTTTTTTTATAACGTGTTTGAAAAAACATTACGTTACGGAAATAGCCTACCATGTTAACTCCTATTTGATTGGAGCGCAACAAATGTAAGACTAAACACGATTGGTTGGGCTATAAATACTATCTTGTGTTGTCAGGGGAAACGTGAAAAGGAGTATTTTTTTGAAAAGATGTGTAGACATGGTTTGATTGGGTAGAGCTGCGAATATACTCAATTCAGAGCGTCTGTTCATTGCCACATCTTGTAATAAACCTACTAAGAAGCAGTGCGTTGAGCACCAGTGTATATTTTTTATAAAATAAAGCCTGGGACATCGGCAGATCGGAGTTGTGCTATATTCATTGCCAGTCAACGAAACTGTTTATTATTTCCATGAATTGTGGTAAGCTTGAAATATTCAATATCTTTTAATGAAAATTGAATGTAAATTGATAATTTATGTCTGTATATATGTGTAGTTCAGTAGCGAACATGATGTAAAGCCTATAGTGCTCCAGCCTGAACAGAAGGTGTCGGAGGAAAGTAAAACTGCATGGAATGGCCAAACAGTACACTGACACCTAGATTATTGACTAGAAAGAAATAATGCTGGAATTGCAGAGGCGTAGTAACCATTAGGGAGGGAAATACTGGTATAAAGTATTTCAGATGAAGCTGACAGTTGGCCTAACGCTCTGAACTCAATGTTTGTGATGTATTGTGCTCAGTGTAAAAATAGAGTATAAATTAGTTCTGACGTAGAAGGTACAACCTTCTTGTTTCAGGGACCGTGGTCTTAAAGTTATTGAGCAGCACCTGGTCAGAGCTTTGCTGAAGCCAGAGGTGGACAGCATACTCCTTGGTCCATATAGCAACCAGTGGGGTGGCTCCAGAACTCATTAAAGTAATCGAGCAGAGGAGTCTTTTACTGCAGTCATCACGAAAGATAAGAGAGTGTGGCCATGGAGCTCAACATTATGTACCCCATCTTAAAATGACATTATAAAATAAAATTAAGAGGGGAATTTAATTGTTTTAATACCAGGAACTGAGAACATCTCCAATACTAGTTCCAATAGAAACAAACTATTGAAGTCATGATGACAAATACCAACAGAGCTTGAACAAAACAAAACCAGTATTACCTCATATTAATACTACACAACTGACACACATAGGATACTATTAATAATATATGTCACTACAAGATTCATATTAATAAATTCTGTACATATAACTTGTAATTAAAATTGATTGTGATTCCTGGTTCCCTTTGTATTTGAATCAGGACACATATACATTCATGACAGCACTGAATACATATTGTTATTTGAAAAGTTATCAGTAACTCCTTTAAGATATCCTCGTAGAGTGTTTTATGTATGTGAGTGTCACAGTGTTGTCAAGTGTGGTGGAATAAATTAAATTGTTTGTCTGTCTGTTGTTGTTATGACTTACACTTCATCATACACATACCCTAGACATATAACGTAGTCATCACACTATTCCAGAATAATTCTGACTGAGGTATACATATGTGGCAGCAAGTAAGGTTATCTATAATACACTACTCTTATTAGATATAGATACCTTCACAGCTGATCTCAGTCAGTACACTAAGTCCCCTATAAATATTTATAACATCCCACTTCACCACAATGCCTTTACCTGTACTTATTGTCCAATCTACTGAATCTTGGCGTGATGTGACCATTTCTTCTACGGTTACACCGCAACAGCATCAACGCATTGCTGATCTTCTACAATCATTCCCAGATGTGTTAACGGATGTACCGGGTTGCACATCTGTAATTAGTCACGGTATTATTCTGAACGATGATACACCAATTCGTGTTCATCCTTATTCTGTACCTCTACATTTTCTGAGTAAGACATCTCAGGAACTCGAACAGATGATATCATTAGGTATTATTGAGACTAGTACATCTCCATTTTCTTCTCCTTTAGTCATTGTCCGGAAAAAGGACAACAACATACGTTTATGTGTTGACTATAGGAAACTTAATGCGCAGACAGTACCTGATAGCGAACCACATCCTATCCTTGACGATTTACTTCCTCGTCTATCCAGTGCTACACTTTTCACTAAGATTGACTTAACCAAAGGTTATTGGCAGATTCCACTAACCGAAAGAGCCAAATATTACACAGCATTCTCAACTCCACAAGGTCTTTACCAGTGGAACGTGATGCCTTTTGGGCTAATGAATGCTCCAGCTACCTTTATTCGCATGATGCGAAAAATTTTATCAGGTAGATCAGACATAATTACCTACATTGACGACATATGTTTGTTTAGTTCATCATTTGAGGAACATTTTTTTGGGTCTTAAATCGGTTTTGGAAATATTGCGGGATAACCATTTAACCGCTAAACCAACTAAAATTCAAATAGCGTGTAATGAGATAACATTCCTGGGGCATATTATTGGATCAGGACGTATCCAAACAATTCCGAGTACGGTTTCTAAAATATTAAATTTATCTGTTCCTCAAACGAAGAAACAGGTTAGGAGTCTGTTAGGGTTAGTCCAATACTATAGCAGATTTGTACCTCACTTGTCATCCATCACGGCTGTCTTGTCATCGTTATTAAAGAAGAACATGCCATTAAGGATAAATTGGACAGACGAATGTGACAGAACTTTTCACAGTATATTAAGAATTTTTTCATGCCCACCAGTATTAAAATTACCAGATGCTTCTAAAAAGTTTGTTCTGCGTACAGATGCGAGTAATTACGGACTCGGGGCCTGTCTACTCCAATATCATGATGATATCCTTCATCCCGTGTTATACATCTCACGCAAGCTGAAACCTCCGGAGACTAAATATTCGACTGTAGACAGAGAATTGCTCGCCGTGATCTGGGCAATTAACAAACTCGAAAAGTTTTTGCTGGGATCTCCATTTCTGATCCAGACTGATCAGAAATCTGTGGCAGCATTACGTCGTTCAAACCATAAAAGTCCGAAGTTTGCACGATTTGCTATTGCGTTGCAACCATATGATTTCGAAATACAGTCGATACCAGGAACTGAGAACGTTATGGCCGACACGTTGTCCAGACATCCTACGGAGTCTGAATGAATATTACAATTTCAAGAAAATGTTCTGACTAATCAAGCATTACATTTGCAATGAACGGTATTAATGCCACGTCAGAATATACAACACTTCAGTTGGACTTCCTACTTAAATGAGGACATTTCGAAATAAACTATTGTAATCAAAATATCAAGTTTTACAGATCGGTTGAAAATTTGGACTTCACTTGGACTCTGCGTATCACTCATTTCGATTGCAAAATAGTAAAAAGTAACAATCTCTGATATAAACTGGACAGATACGGTGATGACTTATTCAAATTAGGTTCAAAATTTCAAGAACGGAACTAACGCCGATTGGATAATCATATCAAAATTCGATAATATGAACTTTGTGTCTTAATGAACTTTCATACAAGTCATTAGGATGTAACAACGATTGGATCTTCATGTCCGATATTGTTAAATTTGCTAGCTATTAAATTAATATATAATAAAATAAAGTTGAAGTGTGATGAAATAAAAAAATAACATATACTAAGAAAAGATGAAACAAAAAAATTTCACACCAATTAATATTTTAATTATTAAGGTGATAGATATTAGATTATGATATTTCATATGAATAGTTAAAATGTATGAATTTTTTTTGTTGTTCTTTTCTTTCTGATTGTTTTAATTTAATTAGGTATCTATCCTTATACTTCATTTTCACACTCATTACTATGTTAATGTATACTTTAATATTTAGTTTTAATTGTCCATACTTCTCAATTTTTATTTCTTTTTCTCTCTTATACTATTTCTCATTAGATATTAATTAGTTAGTACCATATGTACATATTATAATTAACTATTTTAATTTTAATTAGTTAGAATAATTTTAATAACACCTCACATTAGTTAGTCAATACATACATCAAATTAATTAGTTAATTAATTAGTGACAGTGACATTTCTTTATTTAATACGCTATCCGTCAAGCAGAGAAGTCGTGTCTTGTATTTCTTCCAAGGAAAGGCCTAGTAGATAGCCTATATATGAATCAATGTAGAACTCAGGGTCAGTTCGGATTAATCTAAAGTATGAGATTATTCATAACATTTCAGTGCTCTTTAACATTTATCTAGAACATATTATGCAGGAGGCTCTCTACGATTATAAATCAACCATATCGATTGGAGGCCGACCTCTGTGTAATCTACGTTTTGCTGATGATATTGATCTGATAGCTGGAACAGAATCAGAACTTCAAGACCTTACCTCTAGACTGGAGAAAGTAACAAGAACATATGGGATGGAAATTAATATAGAAAAAAGCAAGATATTGGTGAATAGCCATAAGAAACATGTTCCGACCAACATTACGTTAAATGGGCAAACGTTAGAAGAAGTTAACACCTTTAAATATCTCGGGTCCACTATATGTAGTGATGGAAGATCAAATAAAGAAATCAAGACAAGACTTGAGATGGCCTCAGCTGCCATGACAAGGTTGAATGTGATCTGGAAAAGTAACATCAGTTTTCCTGTGAAGATCAAATTATACAAATCACTTGTATTATCTATTCTCTTGTATGGGTGTGAGGGCTGGACACTCACTGCAGATACGGAGCGAAGGATTCAGGCTTTCGAGCATAAATGTTACAGAAGAATTTTGCGCATTTGCTATAAAGAGCACAAAACAAATGTCTATGTTAGAGAGAAGATAAACACCTATGCAGGCCATCAAGAACCACTTTTGTCAATAGTGAAACGTCGAAAGCTTGCCTGGTTTGGGCATGTAACTCGTCATGACTCCCTTTCGAAAACGATCCTCCAGGGAACAGTCGAAGGTAAACGGAGAAGAGGAAGGCAAAGAAAATCCTGGGCTGATAACATCAAAGAATGGGCAGGACACGGTTTCTCCACACTTGTACGCATTGCTGAGAATAGAGAGCAGTGGAGGACCCTGTCTGCTGATGCTTCCACCATGGCACCCCTACGACCCATGACGGGTTATGGGTTGAGATGAGATGAGATGAGATTATTAAGTAAATTAAATAATGGAAGGAGAATCATATTATGATTCAATTTGTAGCTGTCAAGAACTCATGCGCTCATTTCTGGCTGTTGACTACAGCAGCACACGTATATAGCCATGAGGTTCATCTGACATATTGTTTTGACACGGACGGATACTTACTGGTATTATTTGGAATTCATTGTTATGCTGAACTGTACATGAAGTTTTGTGAATGTCGGATATCGTTTATATGAATGTCAATACATGTGGACTCAGAACAGAAGGCTTGATCTTTTACTTACGTTTTCGGGTTCGGTTCCACAGCTGTTAATGTTTACGTTTTTCAGCACGATAACTCTCCCACAGGGGAATCAACTAATATACAATATGCAAATCAGAACGTCGAAGGGATGTTCTGGTGGTCAGAGCTAACCATCAGTAACAAACATTAACTACGTCAAAAGAGTGACTTTAATATGCAATAAATAATATAAGAACAAGGAACCGCAGCACCCGTCACAAGTAGCAAGGTGAAGAACTGGTCACCTTACGTCATAACGCTCGACCTAGCATAGTGAGGTCACTAACTCTTTACTCCCCTGTGGCAGTATCTGATGTCGGACTTCCTTGACCTTGTAGACACAGTTTGGTTTTGATTAGTTTGGATTTCAAGAACCATCTCCATTGCACACAGACAACTCCATCAGTACTCCGATCTCCTCCCTCAGATCACACAAGGAGGATCTCAGCACAGTGCACAAACTCCATAGTACCGGCAAGGATCACAATCTATGTATTCAGAAATCACACATTCTATAAATATGTGGTGGGTACGCTTCCTAATTTAAAAAAAAATTTTGTCAGGGCAGTAGCCATATGGCCTACTCTTTACGATTTCCAACTGCCGAAGGATTTTTAACGCGCGCAATTTGCACACAGGACCTTTTATTTTTTTCACCCTTATCAGAGAAGGCTAGGCATCCTATCTCACTACGGGGGAAGGGGGGGGGGGGGGGGGGGGGGGTGGGGGGTCTGACATCGTTAGGAACCATTGGTTCTGAAAAAAAATTTTCATTAAAAATATTCCTTGCGTAGGGAATAGAACCCTTTACCTTTAGAATTAGAGGCAGATGCCTTACCTCGTAGCCACATCTGACCCCAACACTGTGACATTATTTTTCCCCCTGTAGTTTCCGGGAGCAGACAAAGAACGAATTGTAATACTGCTCCCTCACAAATGCCGTACAAGGTGACTTAATTGAGGTTGTGCCAACCTCATCATGTGCAACAGGTTGCCATATAAACCACTGCTATGAGAGCATGTGGATGTATGGCGCAGGGTTCCTGCTAGGGGACCAGCTGTAGTGGTGGCTCTGCGCGCGATAAGGAGGAAACAGAAAAAATAATGATGATATGTGACATTTGATTGCAGCCTATATGATATTTGATTGTAACGTGTGCAAATTGATTATAGCATGTCACATTTGATTGTAGCATGTGATATTTGATTGTAGCATATATGGCATTTGATTGTAGCATGTGGTATTTAATTGTAGCATATATGACATTTGATTGTAACATGTGATATTTAATTGTAACATGTGTGCCACTTGATTGCAACATGTGACATTTGATTGTTATAAATTTAACATTCGCTTGGAACATGTGACATTTGATTGTAGCTTGTGATATTTGATTGTAACATGTCACATTTGATTGTAGCTTGTGACACTTGATTGTAACATGTGGAATTTGATTGTAGCTTGTGGAATTTGATTGTAACACACTTGGCATTTGATTATAACATGTGACATATGATTGTAGCACATGACTTTTGATTGCAACACACTTGGCATTTGATTTAACACATGTGGCATTTAATTGTAACTTATGTGATATGTGGTTGGGACACACTGCATTGAATTGTAACACATGTGACATTTGATAGTTATGTGTGACATTTGATTGTAGCACATAAAACATTTGATAGTTTTATGTGTGACATTTGATTGTAACACATGGGACATTTGATAGTTATATGTGTGATATTTGATTGTAACATATGGGACATTTGATAATTAAATGTGTGACATTTGATTGTAACGGATTGTACCTTTGATTTATTATGCAGGAGGCTGTTGACTTCTTCCAATCAATGCTGCTCACCACGACCCAGTTATTAGAAAAGTTGGAGACACACTCAGAGGTAGATGTACTTTCATCGTGAAAATGTCCTGCCTATTTAGCTTCTCAGTCTTGTAATCCAACTGTCCTTACCAGTTTTCTGTCGTAACATCATTTCCAATCTCACATTTTGGGCGTAATGAATTTATGTTTCTATGTATTTGTATATGTATATAGGCAGGGTGTGAATTTTCCGGTCATGAGGTCATCACTTTTTTTCTTTACCCTTTTTGGTGCTTATAGAGCATGGAACCCCCACTGCAGTAGGTTCCTTTACAGGAAGCCCCATCAAATCATTCATTTGCTGTTGCAGCAGTGGTCTCAGTAGCAATTTGATGCACTTGATGAATTTGCCAGCGTCGTGTACAATCACATATTATTTGTCTCATAACGACTTGTCGGAAGGAGGAGTGGTCTTGTCCTATCTCCTCAGGGACCCCTGGGAACAAGATGAGGTCACCATTCATAACCAGAACTTTGAGATGAGCAACCAAAAGTGTTTCTCACCTGAGACAACAGTTTGATAGCCCCCAGCAAATTCATGCTGGTTAAGTATATCATAAAAAGGCGACTAAGGAGAATTGAGCTATGTGAAGAAATTCTGATAAATAATAATTTATAATATGGCAGTTTTACTGATGATAAAGGAAATGTGACTTCATCATCATCATCATCATCATTTCTTTTTAATTCCCCAAGGAGCATAGGCCTTCGACAAACTTATACCAAGTCTTCCTGTCCCGTGCCATTAGCTCAAGATCTTTCTGTGTCTGCTTCGTCCCCTTCATATCTGTCTCCAGTTCTTTTCTCTGTGTGTTCTTTTATCTCCCTCTGCCTCTGTTACCCTGGGGATTCCAGAACAAGGACTGCCTGGTAATGCTATCAACAGGTTTCCTCAGTGTGTGTCCTGTCCATTTCCAGCCTCTTCTTCTCATCTCTTGTTCTACTGGCACTTGTTAGGTTCTCGTCATTAGTGATCGTGTCATACCACTTCAATCCTTCTTTTCTGTGCAAGCACCCATTTATAAAAGCCTGTAGTTCTTTAATTTTTGTTTTTTGTGGTGTTATACGGCGAAGAAAAATCATTCCAGTACCTCTGATCCATGCTATACAGAGCTTCTGCAGAAATTATGTGTGTACGGCAAACCATAAATGAGTTCAGGACCACCACTGGTGTAAGATAGGGCGATGTTCTGTTACCTTATCTTTTCATACTCCTCATAGACGATGTCATCAAAGCATGAGGACAAGAAAGTATTCAGTGGGGTACTGGAAAATGAGAAAGGTTTGTGCTTCAGAGCTGGCATTTGCTGATGATGTTGCCCTGATTGCTAAATTAAAAGCACATCTTCAGTCCAAACTGCACGTCTGGAAGGAAGAGCTGGAAAAGATGGTCATCAGCAGCTCCAAAACAAAAACAACCATGGTGATATCACGAGAAGGAAGAAGACATCAGATTATGCTGGGAGAATAGGTCCTGGAGCAGGTCATCCACTTGAAATACCTTGGAGCTATCATACACTGAAAGGGAGGCATCAAAGAAGAGTTGGCTACCCTAAGATCAGCAGCTGGGAGACTTTTTCAGGCCATAAATCAAGGGTTCCTCAGTAAAAGAGAAAATGGCAAGAAGACGAAGATGGCTGTATAGCGCTATACCTATGTTCCAGTCTTGACCTATGGATGTGAGTCATGGGCAATGATTTCAGCCAACAAAACCCAGATCCAAACCTCAGAAATGAAAAATCTAAGGAAGGTGGTTGAAGTAACAAGAAGAGACATGGTCAGCAACCAGACAATATAGCAAGGCCTCAAAACCGAGCCCCTGCAGACCCAAGTAGAACAGTCCCAACTACAATGGTTTGGCTATGTCTGCAGAATGAGAGAAGATCAGCTACCATGACAAGTATGGGAAACTAAGAGCCAGGGATCCAGACCTCCAGGACAACCCAGAGTCCACTGGGAGGACAACATTAAACTATCTCAGGACAGAGAACTAGATTGGAACCAGGCCAGGAGGAAGATAGCCGATCAGATAGTATGGCACTCTCTGTGGCAAACCTCTACACCCCAGTCTAAGTAAGTAGTAAGTATGGCATGGGATATCGTGGTATGGAATATTACCTTGAATGAATGACAAATGTGTTTTTCAAAATGTATCTGTTAGCAGAGTCCAGAGCTCGTAGAGAGTTCTCAAGCCCTGTATGAGGAATTGTCACAGTTGATGGGAGTTCCTGTCAAGAACATCCTGCCATTGCCAGCACACCAGGTTCATGACCAGTGCTTGACCACACAAGATGAGGCTTCAGGTGGAGCTGCAGTGGAGCGTACATCATCTGCATGTGAGCCTTCTCAAGATGTTGGTGGAAAGTGCTCACAGAAGGGTGAGTTTTAAAGAAGGTGTAATTGTACAACAACCTGTGAGCAGGTATCACTTTCATACTATTCCCTGATTTACAGAATGGAGGACATGACAGAGAAATTTTTAAACAAGATGCCAAAAAGCCAGTGCTGTGACTTACCAACTATCACCACTACTCAAGTATCTGAATATCAGTATGAAAACTAAATGACATCTGATAAATAGTATATTCTTACCAACTCTTTGCTGCCAGTGTCAAACGTGGTCATTGACCAGCACACTGGAGAGGAAAATCACATCCTATGAGATGAAAAGCCATTAATTTTACCAGGAGCTATAGAATGAGAAATGATAAATCAGAAAAATTATAGGAACTACATCCTACATCAGATAGAGACAGAAAATATAGGTGGTTCGGCAATCTCACGAGAATAAAACCTGATCAGTTGCCACTATACACAAACTAGACTAGATGATATAGATCTAGGGCGCTGGGAAGATGAAGAGGCGGATGGACAGACAGTATTACAAAAATCCTTCACAATCATGGATTCACAGCAGGCGGTGCTAGACACATGGCTCAAGAATTAAAATGTCAGCTCCCCACCACACTTCATAGTAAGAGTAGATCCAAAATGTATGTAAGTACATGATTTACAGAAGGCTTCTAGACTAGTGTTGTTCTTTTTGAATGATGTGTGTAGAAACAGTAAGCAGCACCAAAATATTTGCCTGCCTATAAGATGCACACCAAACCCCCACACACACCCCTCCCCACCCCCCCCCCCCCCCCCCCCCAACACACACACACACTAAAATATTAGTCTTCTGTACTGAAAACAAGTTTCTGGTGGAATTGTGATCGGCCAAAATTGGATAGAAAATGTTTGGTCCAGGCATCCTGATGGACTGTTCAAGAAACCTGCCTTGGTAGTATGGGATCAGTTTTGGTGTTACAGAACTGAGGATGTTAAGAATAAACTTAGCCAGTTGAAAACCTTAAAAAAAAAAAAGGATCCCGTTACACGCCCATTGAGGCATATTGGGAATATGGTGTTAGGCCCATATTTTCTTGCCCCTTGGCACACTAGGGGTGAGGTGGTCAGCATCACGCCGGCTGCCTTAACCTTCCCAGAGTTGCTCTGGTACCCATTTGGGGCTGGGTCAACCCAGGAGCCGTTTGCGGCCTAAAAAATCCCACCTCATCTTGGGATCGAACCACAGACCACTGAGCTAGGAAGCCAGTGCACTAACCACTATGCTACCACGGCCCCCAACTGGGTTGAAAGACGAAGACTAGGTTTAAAACCTAGTTAGCTGTAATTCCAGGAGGCCTAACCAGCCAGCTACAACCTTAAGATGTCTCTATTAATAAACCATTAACTGGATGCAGTCTTCAGACTTTGAAGTGACACCGACAGGAAGAAGGAAGAGGGTACTGAGGATAATCTATTGTTTGAAGACAGCGATGGCTTGTTTTCTGATACAGAAGAGATTTCAAGAGATGATTTATCTAACTCTGAAGTTGACGATATTCTGGGTTTTGAGGATGACGATTAAAACCTTTAAAACTCTACTTTTTTTTCTGTTGGTAGATTCTTTATTTTTACATACCAATTCCCTGAAAATTACTTCCATTTTTTTAAAAATAAATGTATGATGAGACGTACTAAAATGATTTTTTCCCTAAAAATGGCCATGGAGAAATCGGTGCATCCTCACCGCCCATGCGTCTTATAGGCCTGCAAATGTGGTATATAGTATTGTCTGGGTTGTTGTAATAAAGTGGCCCGTCTATAATAAAACAAGTATCTTTTTTCTGCATCTGACACCTTACATCTGCTTGGTCATGTCATGCACATGTGCAATGTATGGTGCAGTAATACAGACAAGCCCATCATTGCAGGCAGACACTGGAACTGGGTTGATCTTTTCCTCATAAGCAACCCTGGTACTATCACCAGAATTGGTATTCTATGGACCCGTTTCATGTTTTATTATAGATGGGCCACTTTATTACAACAACCCAGACTATACTACTTAATTCTCACTTTCTTTCCCTCCTGTCTCTTGTTTGTCTGTCCCTGACGAAGGCCTTGTGGCCGCAACGTAGGTATTTCTTGTCCTTTCTCTTTGTAAGACATATTACTATTTGTGTGTTTTTTTATTTTTTTTTATTTTATTCATTCTACCATTCTATGGACCCCAGAAGGACGGTGAAAGAGAGGCAGACCAAAGACAACCTGGTGGAGAACAGTGGAGGCAGAGATGTAAAGCATAAACCAGAGTTGGGGCACGGCACGAAGAATGGCCACAGACCGAGCAAAATGGGGACATTTTGTTGCTGCCCTACAAGACGTCACTAGGTGTGATGGCCACTGACTGCTTTGTTGGTCAGGGGCTAATGATCCAAGAAGAAGAAGATGTGCGAAGCTGCATGAAAAATTTTGTTTGTCAGAGCTTATTGAATTTCAAAATTTTAGATGAGCTGAGGATCTATGCAATACACACACGGAACTGAGAGTGTTGCTTAGCATTTCTATAAAGTTGTGCAGACATGCTAGCTGCCAACATGTTTATACCAGTATCATCACAACCTGAAGCCAAAGAACAAGTCAGTAAGAGACAAATATCTGGAAGCTGTCACTTGTTGTCAGTGGCAGGCATACACTGATATAATTTTTATTTATTTTTTGATTGTAGATTATGTTACATGCTTGGCCAGGTTAATATTTTTTTTTTACACATGCTGCCACTTTCGAACATCTGGTTTTAGAGAAGGCTGGTAGTGGCCACCAACCAAGAACTGCTTACTCTGAGCAACCAAGAAGATAAGCACACCATCATGTAGGGTAGACGGTAGAACTGGGTTGGCCATGTCCTCAGGTGAGGCACAGACACCATCACCAGAACTATTATGCTATGGACCTGAAAAGGAAGGCAACAGAGAGGTTGACCAAAACAACTTGGCAGAGAACTGTAGACACGAGATGAAAAGTATGAACCAGAATTGGGGCACTGCACGAAGGAGGGCCACCAACCAAGCAATGTGAAGACAGTTTGTTGCTGCCCTACAAGACACCACTAGATGAGATCGCCACTTATTGCTTTGTCAGTCAGGGGCTAAGGATACAAGAAAATGGTGGTCACTTTTGCAGACCTTGGTTGGTTTATTTATCTTTGACATGCACAAATCTTTGTGCTTAAAAGTTTCTGAAATTTAATAGATCTCGGCAAATTAGGTTGTTTTTGTATGAAATCTCACTGCAGATAAATCCTTCTTTGGCACGTGCTTCAAATAGCCTCTGACAACCAAGCCCAGCTCCCGGCCTTCATGTGTGTCTCAGTTTGAGCCTGGCGGAACTGTTTCCACTGACGGGAGAAGGGGCGAAGGTGGGTCACTGGCGCCTTTAAACCAGTAGCTTCAGGCAGATACGGTTTGTGATCCTTGGTTTGTAGCCTATCTAAGAGAAGGTAAAACTCTGAACTCAAACCACCACTGCCTAGCAGGAATATCCATTTATGGGAAAGGCTTCGAGAGTAATCCCTGAGGAAAAATCCGGAGTCGGAGTCCCTACTACCTTTGCCCACCTCACATCGCGTGTTTGGGGAAACTTCAAACTCACAATGAAGGCCAAATCTGCGGTATATAACGCCTGTGTCACCGGCACACTTCAATTTGATAGCAAGACATGGAAAACCTATGCTAAGCAAGAAAGAAGGCTCAATACCTTTCATCTACGGTGTCTACGCCACATCCTCGGCATTTCGTGGAAAGATAAAGTGACAATTATCGAGGTAATGTCACGTGCTGGCCTTCAAAGCATGTATACACTGCTTAGACAGCACAGACTACGCTGCCTTGGCCATGTCCGCCGCATGAAAGATGGTCACATCCCGAAAGATATCTTCTAAGGACAACTGGCAGATGACAAAAGAGCAGTTGGGCGACCGCATCTGAGATTCAAAGATGTTTGTAAGAGAGACATGAGGGCACTAGACATAAATCCAGCAACCTGGGAGGATGAAGCTTCCGATCACACCAAGTGGCTATGCTATCTGCGGCGCCACCTCAGTTTGGGCAAAAAGAAGCTCACACAGCAAGCAGAAGAGAAGAGAAAACGTTGAAAGGAACACCAGGAAAATAAGCAGCTGAGGGCTGTCACCTTAGGAACGCATTCCTGAAGCGGCAATTATTATTTGTATGAAATAGCAGGTCATTTCAAAACTTGGTGTGTATTATTGTCCAATTTTTTACTCCTGTTTCAGAATCTGTCGTGACATCCTTTGAAAGAAGGGCATATAAGTCGGACTTTGCAGAAGTAACTAGAGAAGAGTTCATGTCGGTGTCTGATCTGGTACGAGGGAAGGTCAAACTGGATGACTTAAACAGAGTAAGTTGATGTGATCTCATTTGAGCTTGTTCTGGGCTAAATTGGTAACATTTTCCAGATTATTAGACAGAAATATTTTGACATTTGTCACATAATTTGACATTTGTCGCATAGTTTTGTCATCTTCTGTCACAAAGGCTTTCTCTAGTTACTGGCTAATAGGTTGAGTTTCAAAAACAACATGAACAAGCAGAAATGAAATTATTTTGACTCCGAATAAACAGCTCTGATGATCTAGATAATGCTGACCACATGGCTCTCCTGTCACATAACTGTTATCATATGCAAGACAAAGTGAACATACTTGAAGATAGGTCACAGCAAGTGGCTCTGAAAATACACAGGGGAAATACAAAAATAACGATAATAAATGTAAGAAATAATAACAAGATTGAATTTTAAGAAATGTGTCTACAAGATGAAGAATCTTACACATATCTTGGCAGCAATATAAACAAAGTTGGATGGACAGACAATGATATCAAATAAAGTTACAAAAGACAAGAGGAGCTTTCATTGCATTGGATATGGAGATCACAAGAAATTTTGTCCCAACACAAAAATCAGAATCTTCAACTCGGATGTCAAGTCAGTTCTATTGTATGGCCCTGAAGCATGGAGAGCAACAAAAACTACCAAAAAGCTACAGACTTTCATAAATGGATGCTTGCATAGAATAGAAGGATTGAAATGGTATGCCAAGATCACCAACGTGGAACTGATGACAAGATCCAGACAAGTGGGGGTGGGGGGAGAAGGGATGGGGATAGGACACACATTGAGGGTTGATAGCATTACAAGGCAGGTTCTGGGGGGGAGGCAGAGGTAGGGGAAGGAACTGGGAAAGGAATGAAGGGGATGGGGACATGGGACTTGGGGGTTGGAGGGTGGTTGTTGGGGGGTTGTTGGGGGTGGGTTGAAGGTTGGGGGGGTTGAAGGGGGGTTGTTGGAGGGGGGGGGGGGGGGGTGGGTTGGGGTTTGTGGGGGGGTGGTGTTGTGGGGGGGTGGGGGGGGGTTGGGCTTGTGGGTTGGGGGTGGTTGGGGGGGGTGGGTTGGGGGGTTGGGGGTGGGGGGGTTGGGGGGGGGGGGGGGGGGGGGGCTTGGGGTTGGGGGGGGGGGGGGGGGGGGGGGGGGGGGTGAGGGGGTTGGGGGGGGGGTGGGGGGGGGGGTTGGGGGGTTTGGGGGGGCTTGTGGTTGGGGGGTTGGGGGGGGGGGGGGGGAGGGGGTTGTGGTTGTTTGGGGGGTTGGGGGGGGTGGGGTTTGGGGGGGGTTTGGGGGGGGGTTGGGGTTGGTGGGGGGGGGGGGGGGTTGGGGGGGGGGTTGGTGGGGGGGGGGGGGGGGGGGGGGGGGGGGGGGGGGTGGGGGGGGGTTTGGTGGGGGGGGGGGGGGGGGGGGGGGGGGGGGGGTGGGGTGGGGGTTGGGGGTGGTGGGGGGTGGGGGGGTGGGGTGGGGTGGGGGGGGGTGGGGGGGGGGGGGGGGGGGGGGGGGGGTGGGGGGGGGGGGGGGGGGGGGTGGGGGGGGGGGGGGGGGGGGTGGTTGGGGGGGGGGGGGGGGGGGGGGTGGGGGGTGGGGGGGTTGGGGTTGGATGGGGGGGGGGGGGGGGGGGGGGGTGTGGTTGGGGGGGGGGTGGGGGGGGGGGGGGGGGTGGGGGTTGGGTGGTTTTGAAGGCTGGGGGGTTGTGGGGGGGGGGGGGTTGGGTTGTTGTGGTTGTTGGGGGGGGTGTTCTTGGGGTTGGGGTGGTTGTGGGTTGTGGTTGTTGGTGCTTCTTGAAGGCTTGTGGTTGTTGAAAGCTTGTGGTTGTTGAAGGCTTGTGCTTCTTGAAGGCTTGTGGTTGTTGGAGGCTTGTGGTTGTTGAAGGCTTGTGCTTCTTGAAGGCTTGTGGTTGTTGAAGGCTTGTGGTTGTTGAAGGCTTGTGGTTGTTGAAGGCTTGTTCTTCTTGAAGGCTTGTGGTTGTTGAGGGCTTGTGGTTGTTGAAGGCTTGTGCTTCTTAGAGAGTTGACAAGTGATGATGGTGTTACAGATGTGTAGAACAGTTATGTCACTCACGTAGTCTTGTCTGTCTTTTGTTACAGATGTGTAGAACAGTTATGTAATGTCACTTACATAAATTTTGTCTGTCCTTTGTTACAAATATGATGAACAGTTATGTCATGCCACGTAGTTTTGTCTATCCTTTGTTACAGATATGTAGAACAGTTATGTCATGTCACGTAGTTTTGGCTATCCTTTGTTACAAATATATAAAACAGTAATGTCATGTCACGTAGTTTTGCTATCCTTTGTTACAAATATATAGAACAGTTATGTCATGTCACATAGTTTTGGCTATCCTTTGTTACAAATATATAGAACAGTAATGTCATGTCACGTAGTTTTGGCTATCCTTTGTTACAAATATGTATAACAGTTATGTCAAGTCACGTAGTTTTGTCTATCCTTTGTTACAAATATATAGAACAGTTATGTCATGTCATGTAGTTTTGTCTATCTTACTTACTTACTTACTTAGTCATTCCCCTTCTACCGTGAGGTGTAGAGGTTTGGAAGAGAGAGCGCCAGACTATCCTATCGGCTATCTTCCTCCTGGCCTGGTTTCATTCTAGTCATTGGTCCTTCAAAGATTGTCTAATGTCCTCCCAGCAGACTCTGGGTCGTCTTGGGGGTCTGGATCCCTGCATCTTTGTTTCCCATGCTTGTCGTGGTAGCCGATCTCCCATTCTGCAGACATGGCCAAACCATCTTAGTTGGGACTGTTCTACTTGGATCTGCAGGGGGTGGGATTTTAGGCCTTGACGTATCGTCTGGTTGCGGACCATGTCTCTTCTTGTTACTTCAACCACCTTCCTCATATACTTCATTTCTGAAATTTGGATCTGGCTTTTGTGGGTTGTAGTCATTGCCCATGACTCGAGTCCATATGTGAAGACTGGGACATAGGTGGAGCGGAATACAGCCATCTTCTTTTTCTTACCAACCTCTCTCTTGCTGAGGAATCCTCGATTTATGGCCTGAAAAAGTCTCCCAGCTGCTGCTTTTCGAGTGGCCAACTCTTCTTTGATGCCTCCCTTTTGGTCTATAATAGCTCCGAGGTATTTAAAGTGGTCAACCTGCTCCAGAACCTGTTCTCTCAGCTTAATCCGATGTCTTCTTTCTTCTCGTGATATCACCATGGATTTTGTTATAGAGCTGCTTATGACCATCCCTCTCTTCTCCAGCTCTTCCTTCCAGACTTGCAGGTTGGATTGGAGATGTGCCTCTGATTTAGCAATCAGGGCAACATCATCAGCAAATGCCAGCTCTGAAATACAGACCTGTCTCATCTTCCAGTACCCCACTGAATACTTTCTTGTTCTCTCCTTACATGCCTTGATGACATCGTCCATGAGAAGTATGAAAAGATAAGGTGACAGGATATCACCCTGTCTTACACCAGTGGTGGTCCTGAACTCTTCTGACTTATAATTTTGTCTATCCTTTGTTACAAATATGTAGAACAGTTATGTCATGTCACGTAATTTTGTCCGTCCTGTGTTACAGATATGTAGAACAGTTATGTCATGTCACATAGTTTTGTCCATCCTTTGTTACAGATATGTAGAACAGTTATGTCATGTCATGTAGTTTTGCCTATCCTTTGTTACAAATATGTTGAACAGTTATGTCATGTCACGTAGTTTTGTCTGTCCTTTGTTACAGATATGTAGAACAGTTATGTCATGTCACATAGATTTGTCTATCCTTTGTTACAAATATATTTTTGTTCTCCTGTGTTTCAGACGTACAGAATGCTGTGGCAGCATTTTAAAGAAGAAGGCATAAAGTAAGTCTGAGTTCAGACCTCTTAGATAAAAAAAAAGCTTTAACCCTTTGAACCTGATTCTCTTGTTAAACCCATGCCCTCTCCTAGGCTAAAGTACTTTTTTAAAAATGTGTGAATAAGCACTTTAACTCCAGTTAAGAGTCATCATTCCCCCCTCCCCTTTTTTAATGTGTGAGTAAACCAGTTAAGACTCATCCTTCCCCCCCCCCCTCCTTTTTTAATGTGTGAGTAAACACTTTAACTCCAGTTAAGAGTCATCCTCCCCCCCCCCCCCTCCTTTTTTAATGTGTGAGTAAACACTTTAACTCCAGTTAAGAGTCATCATTCCCCCTTCCCCTTTTTTAATGTGTGAGTAAACACTTTAACTCCAGTTAAGAGTCATCATTCCTCCCCCCTCTCCCCCCCCCTCCTTTTTAATGTGTGAGTAAACACTTTAACTCCAGTTAAGAGTCATCATTCCCCCCCTCCTTTTTTAATGTGAGTAAACACTTTAACTCCAGTTAAGAGTCCCCCCCCCTAAGAGTTGTGAGTAAAACACTTTAACCTCCAGTTATCATTCATCCCCCCCACCCCTCCTTTTTTAATTGTACTGTGTACAAGAGTAAAAACACTTTAACTCCATGTTAAACACTTTTTAACTCCAGTTAAGAGTCATCATTCCCCCCACCCCCCTCCCCCCCCCCACCTCCCCCCCCCTAATGTGAGTAAATCGCTTTTACTGAGCAAAAGTTAAGAGTCATCATTCCCCCCCCCCCCCCCCCCCCTTTCCCCCTAATGGAACCATCACTGTAACTGGTCCTTCTACAAGAAGCCTGCACCAAGCAATCACCTGCTCTTATGGTTCTGGTTTCTGTAACATTTTATTTTGTATGATGAAGTTGCCAAAAACTGACACTCAGTTCACTCCTAAGAATGTATATATTTTACGTGAGCAAAAGTTGGAAGTTGATACTAAATCCTACCAAATTCATTTTCGTCATCATCAACTTGTTCCATGCTGACAGGGTAGGTAGTCACTGTAATGTTACACATCATTTGGCAAATTGCTTAGTCCTAACAAAGCAGTTTTGGTAATTTGCTGCTTTAAAAACTTGCTAGGGGGGGGGGGGGGGGGGGGGGGGGTGGGGTGGAGAAAGAGTTTACTCTCTCATTATTATATTTTGTTTTCTTCTTATCTCCTGGAGGCACAGTTTCAGTATTGTACTGTGCTGTATATTTCTCATCTCAGGGAGGGACTCTGTCATCATTATAGTTTGTTGTTTGCCATCACAGGGTGGAACTCTCTCTTCATTATAGTTTGTAGTTTTCCATCACAGGAAGGCACTTTCTCGTAATTATAGTTTGTTGTTTTCTGCCACAGGGAGACGCTGTCTCATCATTATAGTTTGTTGTTTTCTCATCTCAGATAGGAACTCTCTCATCATTTGTTGTTTTCAATCACAGGAAGGCACTCTCTCTCGTCATTATAGTTTGTTGTTTTCCATCACATGGAGATACTCTCTCATCATTATAATTTGTTGTTTTTCATCGCAGGGAGGCACTGTCCCCACAGGAGATGAATTCTATGGGGTTACGAGTATCTGGAGCTACAGGGGAGGCAAAATTGAAGGTAGTGTACTTTAATGGTTGTTGCATGGATAAGAAACTTTAAATGTTTATGTTCTGTACTTCCTTCATTTGCTAGCATTAAGATAATCTGCAGCTTTTCTCCTATTGCTAGCAGTAAAGTAGTCTGCAGTTTAGTCTATTGCTAGCTGTAATGAAGTCTGTAGCATATGTGCTATTGCTAACTGTAATGTCATCTATAACTTTTGTCCTATTGCTAGCTGTAAAGTAGTGTGTAGTTTCTCTCCTGTTGCTAGCTGTAAGGTAGTTTGTAGCTTCTCTCCTATTGCTAGCTGTAAGGTAGTTTGTAGCTTCTGTCCTATTGCTAGCTGTAAGGTAGTTTGTAGCTTCTCCTATTGCTATCTGTAAGAGTTTGTAGCTTCTCTCCTTATTTCTAGCTGTAAGGTAGTTTGTAGCTTCTGCCCTAATGATAACTGTAAGATAGTTTGTGGCTTCTTTCCTATTGCTAGCTGTAAGGTAGTTTGTAGCTTCTCTCCTATTGCTAGCTGTAAGGTAGTCTGTAACTTCTGTTTTATTGCTAGCTGTAAGGTAGTCTTGTAGTTTCTTGCCTATTGGTAGCTGTAAGGTAGTCTTAAGCTTCTTTCCTTTTGCTAGCTGTAAGGTAGTATATAGATTCCTAATGCTAGCTGTAAGGTAGTCTCTTCTGTCCTATAGCTAGCTATAAGGTAGTCGGAAGCTTCTCTACTACTGCTAGCTGTAAGGTAGTGTTGGGTCCGTTCATTCTAATGTTAAAGAACTTCATTACGCGAATGGTTGCAAAGGAACAAAAATGTCAGAAAATGTTCTTCAAAACGAACTCCAACAAGTAGTGTTTAACTGGTCACTTACTGGCAGCACACAAGTCTGTGATGAATGATACTTCCACTATTGGCTTCGACATGAAGACCAATATATATATCAGTAGAAATAATGGCTTCCACTAACTTGCCACGAATACAAGAAATATTCCACGGACATCAACATGGTCCGTACTGCCCCATACAAAACATGACGTCACAATCCCTAAACTAGGTTACCCGTGCGTCCAAAGCAACTCACACTGCATTGTGCACGTCAGTGCGTGAATCAATCGAACGCACAAATAATATAACTATATTAAGACTGGTGCGTACATTTGGCAGGACCGAAGACTACCCCCTTAGGTAATAAATGTACGTAACAGCTCCCTTATTACCTCCCCTTAAAAAAATTAATTCTATTAATTAATTTTTTTTGAACTTAGTACCCGAGAGAGGTGAGTCAAAACTACCACAAGATATATGAAATGCATAAAGTTATACCATATTAAGAAAAGAATATTAAACGAAATCAATATAACTAAATGATAGTATGCATTAAAGCACACATCCACAATCGACCTACTTTGGAACGATGTGGTAATATTCGAAGTAAAAACAAGTTTGAAAATGAAAAATGAAAAAACCATTAAAAAAAGATGATAATAAAATTCAACTAAGTTTTCAAAAAAATTTGAAACATATGATTTCAAAAATGAAAATGAACAGCAACACTGATGATAATCAATGACAAGAGAATCAATAAAACAGAAAAATTGAAAATACAATGTGCAAAAATGAAGCAATGCAAAATTAAACACTTTAAGAATCAACACCCTTAATGTTTTCTAACACTAGTACGGTTGACTAGTGATCTAACAGTGAGATATCATAACTAAGACCCGTGAATGCAGGTATTACGTGACAACTAAGAAAGTTAGTATGTGTGTGATCCATAGTCAATTAAATAGATTAAATTGAATTATTCTAATTTATATATTTATATATTAATGGTATGCCAGTGTGGTCTGGAAATAAATAATTTCACAGGAACGTACTCAATCCAAGTATCGGTTGAAAAGAAGATTTGAACTTTCAAGGCGACAACATCTCAAACTTGGAACCTAGTGTGATGATGAATCAGAATCAACTTACGGTTACCAAATGCTCAAGGTCATCAATCAACCTCCACGTCAAGTTTCACAGTGACTGACTGCCTTGGGATCACCTATTCGTCATTATTACGTGCGAGCTGTTGTTATATACGCAGAGCGAAGTATTTTATCCTCAGACGTACATCCACGGAGACGAGGCACATTGTTTTTTCCCGGCACACGCGAGATGAGTATAACGTGCTTTCGTTGTACATTTTATTACTTTTAGCTGTGCCTTCTATAGTTATGTCCATCTTTACATTTTCCATGTTATATGTTATATGTTGTACATTCGTCGTGGGAGGTAGGGAGGTTGATCTGACGAACGAGATCCATCTCGAAGCCAATTCGGGCTCTTTCGTACAGACGTTCTGTAGGGCTCAAACTTGTAAGTTTCAATTGAGCGATAATTCCGGTCCAAGGCTAGAAAACCTTGCCGAAGTTCCCAGATCGCTAATTGTTCCTTATAATAGTATCTGTTTAGCTGTTTCGTCACGTTTACTTGTTGTTTTTGGTAGTTATTTTTACTCGTATTTAGTTTTATGATGAATCTTGTTTGTATTATGCGTCCGTCTCACCTTTCCTGTCGTTCAGTTTTTTACAAAACCTATGTTTCTACACTGTGTTGTCAATTGTCCGGTTGAATATCTGATCGTAGTTGTCATCGTAAATTTTTACGATATTCTATTTTAGTTATACATTTCTAATTTTGTTGATTTCTATGATTGTGTTCACTCGTCTTTGATTATCGTGTCTTGTCGGGTTAATGTTTTCTATTGTCTTTCACGTTGTTGATTTCATGACATTTCATTACATAAATTACTATATTGATTATTGATATATTTCATAACTATATGATAACAAAAGATACCGTTCTAGGACAGGAACGACGTACACTTGGCAAAGTAACAAGGTTAATTAATTTACATTGATTAATTATCATTTTATAAATCAAGAGTATTGTGACTACTTATAAAGCATAATGTATTCACTAGATTATTTCATTAAGCAAGCAAAAGCTCTTCAGATGGCTCCTGATGAAGCAAAAGCATTTGCACTTGCAGAATATAAGAAAGCTCAAGAAATAGAAGCCGAACAGAGAAAGTTAGAAACTTTAAGACTAGAAAAACTTCAATTTGAGGCAGATCAAAAACGGATTGAGTCTGAGGAGAATGAGAAAAAAATGAGATTAACTGCTGAGGAGGATGAAAAGAAGAGGAAATTTATAGCTGAGGAAGAGGAGAAAAAAAGATGCCGCTGAAGAAGACTTAGAATTTTCAGCGAGAGGCAGAAAGAACCCTAGATAGATTTGAGGCCACTTGTAGGTCTTATAACGTGGATAAAACACTGTATTGCACATATTTATCCAGGTTACTTACTGGGGATGCTTTAGCAGTTTATCATACTACCAGTATTAATGAGAAGAATGATTATAATGCTCTTAGAGCCGCACTTCTGAAGAAATTTCAAATGACAGAAGATGAATACCGATTAAGATTTCGTACATTGCTACCGCAATCAAGCAGAAATTTCAGTGATTTTCTGTCACAAATACGACTAACCCTAGAAAGATGGATTGAATTATCCAAAATTGAAAAGTCGTATGAAGGTCTCTTCGATTTACTGATGCGCGATAAGGTACTATCGTCTGTAAATCCTACATTTCTCGCATTTTTACACGAACGGAAACCTTTATCAATGAAAGACTTAGAAGAACATGAAAAAAATGTTTGCACTGCTTACCCAACCATGGATCTAAGTAATGCACAGATTAAGAATGAATTGCCTGTTGCTTTTGCAGCACAACAAAACAATTTTTCACGAAATCGTTCCTTTAGTGCTGACAGGTATGTCAATAAGGGAAATAATTACAATTTTAACAATGATAACTTTTACAAAGGGAAACAATTTCAACAATCTGCTCCATTTAATGTTTCTTGGAACCAAGCTCACAGATCGCGAGATTTTGGTAACAATAATTTTAAAAATAATCAAGGACATTGTAATAAACAAAACTGGAGATCAAGATCTCAGGGTCCGCAAAACAGACAAGGTTCTTGGAATAAAAATTTTAAAGAACATCATAACTTTAATTATACAAATTATCGGACTCATCCAAATTTTAACTCAAGCAGAAACGACAATTATGGCAATTTTAATGCAAATAATCAAAATCGATCGCGTCGTAGAGATAGAACGTCGAGTAATACGGGTAGACATTCTAATGTCTATTTAATTGATACACAGGCTAACATTGAACAGGGTAAAGTAGCTGAAACTCACAATGCTATGTCTTGTTCTCTTGATTGTACCCAGGTGAAAGACTGTCCAGAATGCTCGACTCTTTTCCATCCTAAGGCGATCACGACGCTGCGTTGCGGACATACCTTGCCTAGTCTACCTGTAGTCTGTACTGCCACTGCTGCGTCAGTACACCAGGGACAGGGCTCTCTTAAGTTTAACAAGGGATTTGTCAACAACATTTCATGCTCTCTCCTATTTGACTCAGGTTGTAGTACTGTGGGCGTCCGGACTTCGCTGATCAACCCAAGTTGTGCCACGGGCAGGGTTGTCAAGTGTGTGACTTTTGGTGGCACCGTTGAAACATTTCCCACTGCTATTATTGACCTTAATACACCATTTTTTTTCAGGAAAGATCCAGGCATGTCTCCTTCCGAATCCAATTTGTGATTTAATACTTGGTCGCATACATGGTATTAAAGAGTGTACACCACAGCAAATTGCTGAATGGGAAGAGCGACATATTCAAACTGCAAATGCAGTAGTGACTAGAGCGCAAGCTACTAATATGTCGCATGATACACCTATTGAACCTACAGTTCATACCACTTGTGATGATGATGCTCCTATTTCACGGGAGTTGTTTGCAACATTGCAAAAGAATGATGATTCATTAAAAAAATTTTTTCAGTACATGAACAAAAAGAATACCAGCAACAAACTTGCAAAATCTAGACATGACTTTATACTTAAAAATGGGATTTTGGTTAGAGTAATACGGGAAAAGGATTCATCCTTATGTTATCAGATCTTAGTCCCATCCTCTATGAGATCTCGTATATTACGACATGCGCATGACTCGCAATGTGCGGGCCATATGGGTTTTTCGCGTACCAAATCCAGAGTGCTTTCGGCATTCTACTGGCCAGGCGTCCATAGGGACATCACTCTCTATTGTCGGTCCTGTTTGATATGTCAGGAAGTTAAGGTACGGGGTCCATTTCATGCGGCTCCTATTCAAGCTGCGGACATCCCGATTAGACCATTTGATAAAATGGCCATTGACATTATTGGTCCGATGCTTCCATCTGCTAGAGGGCATACTGTTGCGTGATAAATTCTCGCAACATCGTTTTATTACAATATCTATTTTATAACGCCAGGGCAACAACTGCTTGAAATTTATAGTCACTTTTCTCGGTAAGCATTTGTCTTCCCGCGTTGGTATTGAATGCAGTTAAGTTTTGAGCTGTGGTCTTTTTGCGCTGGACTGCGCATGACTGGTCTTGTTTTTTGGTCGATCGGTTTCCGCCCACCACTAGTGGAGTGAGCGATTTGAATGGCGAAAGAGATGCCTCGTTGAAGAGGGGATCTCCGCTATTTTTTTGTTCTGTCAGGGATGTGTAGTCCTCTTAATGGATATTTCGTTTATTCGAGATAATACCTCTAGTGTTTCCCACATGTCGGGAGGCGTGATATTTCTGTGTATTTCCTGAAAGCAAGGTAAATTGACTTTTCATTAACTCTATCGATTTTGGGTCGTGAGCGATTTCGATTCATAGCCTGTCTTCGAAAGTCGTCGTCACGAGATGTTTTCCCAGCTCACATGTCGCTGTATTGTACTGCATCGATTGATGCATGTCCCAAGGACCATTACTTGCTACTTTGTTAAATGAACTAGGTTTGGAAAACCTTTATTATCTAGAGGATATTTTTGAGGACATTATTTATACTTCGGCAGACGTGTCTGTCTTGCTGAAGTCAGATTAAGGAGAGTGAACTGATCTCATACATCTGGTTATCTCCTGGCTGTTATAGAAAAGGATGGAGTTTTTCACCTGACTACATTTACAGCACTATGAAATATAACATGCATCTGACTCATCATTGTAATGCTGTCTACCGTCTATTGCTGTATTGAATGTTGCTGTGATAATGACTGTTTGATGTGCCTACATATTCGCGTAACCATTTTGTCACTGTGGCGTCCACAATAAATAATGAAGAAAAACGTCAACGGCTGTTACAAGAATCATTGACTTTATACGTCGTGAGTTTACTGACGTTCTATGTGGATTGCCCTGTTATTTTTGTATGAACATTGTTTGACTGAACACATCTGCACACTACACAAAACCAGCCATGCGGATACCATCCATCATCATATGGCATCACGCATCATTTGGTGGCCATAAGCTGGTTTGATTCTGGTACCAGCAAACACGGGGTCCCTTATCCACTTCATTTTCAACAAGAATTCATCAGCATCCTTCAAGAAATTAACATTCTTCAATACAGTCAACATCTTCAAAATTTTCAAAGTACTCGGCGTTGCCCGGTAAAAGTCAAAATTTCAACTTTTTGACGGACACAAGAATGTGACAGTACCCGGCGTTGTTACATGTTGCCGGATAACTCGGACTGCTGTTATCTTTTACGCAAGTCAAGCAAGTTGCTGCTGTCAAGGTTCCAGTGCTGTCGTTTTTGTGAAGGTCAAGTGCCGGTTGAAACGGGTTGTTTTCTGAAGAAGGCCAAGTACCGATTTCCATCAACTTATTTTTGGATTAGAAGGTCAAGTGCCGAAACAACTCAACACACAGTATTTCAGAAGCTCTTGTACCATCGTGTTAGCAGTGGAAGCAGTTCAGATGTGCCATCATCGTTGGAGCTTCGCTCTTTAGGACGTTGATTGACATCCGTTTTGTCTGCTGTTCTACGATTGGAAGCCTATAAGTTAAGTGGCCTGTTTGTATGTAAACTGTGCCCTTATACTTCTGCTGAGTCTTCTGTGTATCATCTCATTCTATATGTTATATGTCTATATGTTATTTGTATATTTATATGTTTATATTTCAGCGGGTTCTCGGTTGGGTGGTGTCTCCGTTAGATTATGCCACGTCATAGAGGTCGTCTATTGTGAGCGTTTTCTGTAGGGTTTGCAAATTTCCGATACTGGAATTTGCTAAGCGACTTCTGTTGCTATTTATGTTAGCTGTGATGACATGTTTTAATATTGTTTTCGTTATTATTTCGCATTCTTTAGTTTTGTTTTGATTTGTTTGTATTTGTTAGCCTACTCTTGTCTATAATTTAGTTTCATACAACATTTTTGTTTATACACTGTGGTTTCATGTATTTTGTTTAATTATAGCGCAGATATCGTCACATTTTTGTTCTTTGATTGGAGACTTGTTTCCCACAGAGACTGGGATAATATAATGTGATGTGAATATACAAGTGCTTAATTAAGACTTGTTACACTTAGGTTGAAATAAATTAGTTAATTATTTCAGGTTTTGGACTCATATGTTAGACAACATGTCTACATTTGAGCACTTTATTGAGCAGGGTAAATTGCTTGGGAAGACTGGTGATAAGTTAGAAGAATTTGCAACTGCTCGATATGATAAAGCAATGGAAGCTGAACAAAAGAAACTGCAGATGCAGGGGGATGAAAAAAGATTCCAAATGGAAATGGAAAAACAAAAAAGGGAATCAGAAGCTGAGGAGAGAAAACTCCAGCTACAGCTAGAGGCTGAGAATAAAAGACTTGAAAAAGAGGCTGAAAATAAAAGACTTGAAAAAGAGGCTGAAAATAAAAGACTTGAAAAAGAGGCTGAAAATAAAAGACTTGAAAAAGAAGCTGAAAATGAAAGACTTCAAAAAGAGGCTCAGGCTGAGGAAAGAAGATTACAGAGAGAGTCTGATGAGAGGAAAGAGAAAGCAAAAATGGAACATGAAGAAAAGGTCTTAGCTTTAGAGTTGGAAAAATTGAAATTGACGAGCATGAGTAATGGTAATGATTCAAACAAGGGTTCATCTTCTGGTAAGGCTAATAATGATACTTTTAAGATTAAGTTGCCAACTTTTAGTCCTTCCAGTGATGACATAATGTTCTATCTGGACAGATTTGAACAAGCATGTACAGCTCATAACATAGACAAAGCAAAATATGTTTATCAGTTATCAGGGATACTGACAGGTAAAGCTCTAAGTATATTAAATATGGTGGATGAACCTGACAAGAACAATTATGAGGTTGTCAGGGCCGCTTTGTTAAAGAAATATCAGCTTAACGAAGACGGCTATCGTCTACAATTTAAAAACATGTTACCTGAAAATGGAGTTGAATTCTCCGAGTTTATTGCAAGAATACGCATTACTTTCTCACGATGGGTTGAACTATCTAAGACGGAAAAAACTTATGAAGGACTTATGGACTTAATACTTAGAGACAAAGTCATGTCGTCTGTCAATGAGTCTTTCCTTGCTTTCCTTCATGAACGTAAACCTAAAACAATAAAAGAAATGGAAGATTTCTGTTGCCAATACATAACTGTGCACCCACACATAACCATGGGTAACTCTAAGGTGAAAGAAGGTTTACCAGTTGCTTCGGCAGCTCCGTATGGCCAAAACTTTGCTCGTAGATTCCAACAAAATTTTGATAGAAAGAGTAGCGGTAATTTCTGTCAAAATCATGGAAATCAATTTCATGGTGATTCTTCTTCGAAGAATTGGAGACAACCTGATAGTACTCGTTACTATCACCCTAATAATTATAAGCATTTCAAAAGAGGATATGGTAATAGAGGTTATTCCTGCCGAAGACCTCAAAACCAAACAAATAGATGTTCGCATCAATGTGAACATGATAGTAATCGTGGAAACTGGAATTCGAACCAGGATACAATTACAATAGAGACAATAATAACTGCAGAGATAATAATAACTCTGATAACTTCAGAGGTAATAATAGTCGGGGTAGATCTCAACACAAAAAAAAGAGATATCAGCAGGCTAATGCTGTACAACAGGAAACTGAGGGAGCCTGTAATCATGTTGTTGATAGTAAAAACTTTGGCGCTGTCACTGGTTCTGCTTTTGACTTTGAGAGAGCAAACAAATGCCCCCAATGCAGTACTTTATTCGAACCGGGTACCATAACTACTTTGAGTTGTGGTCACCCACTTCCCGCTCTTCCTGCTGCTGTTGCGCATGACGGGAGGGGTTCTTTAATTCTACATAAGGGTCTTGTTAATGATACTCCGGTCTCACTACTTTTCGATTCCGGATGCACCACTATTGGTGTTAGACAATCGCTTGTAGATCCATCTTGTGCTACAGGAAGGGTTATTAAATGTGTCACATTTGGCAGCACTCTAGAAAAATATCCTACTGCTGTAATTCGCATTGCCACTCCTTTCTTTACTGGAGATGTGCATGCTTGTCTCTTACCTAATCCTATTGCGGACCTTATTATTGGTCGTATTCACGGAGTTAGGGAGTGTACCCCCACAGCAGATTGCTGCTTGGGAAGATAATAACATGCAAGCTACAAATGCAGTAGTTACAAGAGCACAAGCTCTACAAACACCCGAAACTTCACTGAATAGTGATAATGAAGTTGATAGCCAAGATAGTCACTTAGTAATCACTCGTGACTCTTTCATAAAATTGCAAGAAGAAGATCCTTCTTTAAAAAAATTCTTCGTTCTTGCGAAGAAAGGTGATCCGAATCATGATACAAATAGAAAATCTTGGATTGCAATGAGAAACGGCGTACTTGTACGTATGGTACAAGATTCGACTACGTCGGCACATTCGCAAATTCTTGTTCCCAAGAGCATGAGAGTGCAAATATTACAACATGCTCATGACTCGCAATGTGCTGGACATATGGGTTTTTCCCGTACGAAGTCGAGAGTCCTTGCGGCTTTCTTTTGGCCTTTTGTCAATAAGGACATTCGTATTTACTGCCGATCATGCAAGGTATGTCAGGAGGTCAAATCTAGAGGACCACGACATGCTGCGCCTATCCAGGCTGCTGACATTCCTATTCGGCCATTTCAGAAAATGGCCATAGATATTATTGGCCCTTTTAAGGTCAAGTCGGCCAGAGGACATCAGTTTATCCTTACATGTGTCGATATGTGCACACGTTGGCCAGAGGCTATTCCTCTTAAGAGCATATCTACTACAGATATCGCAGATGCTCTTTGGTTGATATTTTCTCGCTTGGGGTTCCCCAGAGAAATATTGTCAGACCATGGCACTCAACTCATATCTGACACTATGTCACAGGTAATGTCTACCTTACATATTGAACGATCTCTCAGTAATATCTACCATCCTATGTCTAATGGGTTAGTTGAGCGTCTGAATAGAACGCTCAAGACTTTGCTTGGTAAGATAACTGAAGATCATCCTCAAGATTGGGACAGGGTTTTACCCGCGGCTCTCTTTGCCTATAGAGAAGTCCCTAATGAACACACAGGATTTTCTCCCTTCGAACTTGTCTTTGGCGCGCGTCCACGCGGCCCTATGTCTTTATTACACGATCTCATCACTGCCGATGATATTAGCGATGAAACTCAATCCTCATATGAGTATGTCATTGCTCTTAGACAAAAGATCATTGAGGCATGTAAGCTAGCATCTGCTTCATCAGAAATTGCTAAAGAGAAGGCAAGACAGTTTGCTAACAAGAATAGATGTCTACGACAACTTTGTCCAGGTGACAAAGCATTCGTCCTACTCCCCAGTAGGGAAAGTAGACTTCTTATTGCATGGAAAGGTCCGTATGCAATAGTCTCTCGGATTTCCGATGTTGACTATGTGGTCGATATTGATGGAAAGCATAAAACTTTCCACATAAACATGCTTTCGGAATTTCACGAACGTCCGGACTATTTGCTGCCTATTTTCCAGGCAACGGATGATGCTCCTGCACCTCACGGTCATTATTCATCCCTGTCTGTCATACAGGATGAGGAATCTACCTTCTCTGATGTTAATCTTCCCCTTCCAGTGGTTCCATTACATTCTACGGAATCTTGGAAAAACGTTTCTGTTTCTCCTAATCTTTCTGGTGACGAACATCGACAAGTCTCGTCGATGTTACAAACATTTCAGGATGTTCTCACTGACATTCCTGGACACACAGATGTCATAGAACATGACATAATTCTTACCGACAATAATCCAATTAGGGTTAGGCCTTATCCTATTCCTATACACTTTCAGTCGCAAGTGGAAAAGGAATTGGATTAAATGATTCAATTAAATATAATTGAACCATCGACTTCACCATATTCTTCTTCCATGGTTATTGTCCGGAAGAAGGATAAGAACATACGAATTTGTGTTGATTATCGCAAATTGAATCAGGTCACAAAGTTCGATGCTGAACCGATGCCTTTGTTAGAAGATCTACTGATTAGACTTTCTAATTCTAGATTCTTCACTAAACTTGACTTGTCTAAAGGTTATTGGCAAGTGCCTTTAGCAGAGCATGCCAAACCTCTTACTGCTTTTTCTACACCTAGGGGTCTATTTCAATGGAATGTTATGCCTTTTGGTCTCATGAACGCCCCTGCCACTTTCGTTCGCATGATGCGTCGAATTCTGTCACATCGTTCGGATGTCATCGCATACTTAGATGACATCTGTCTCTTCAGTGATACCTGGGAAGATCACTATTTAGGGTTATATGACTTACTGTCCACTCTACGTGAGAATAATTTGACAGCGAAACCTTCTAAAGCTTTGTTGGTTTTGGTGAAATCTCTTTCCTGGGTCATCGTGTTGGTCATGGTCTCTTGAAGACAGAAGACCACAATACTTCCAAAATACTGAACATCTCTGTTCCTAAAACGAAGAAACAAAAGTTAGGAGTCTCTTAGGTTTAATTCAATTTTATGGGAGATTTATTCCAAATTTATCTTCGATCATGGCACCTCTCTCAACATTGTTGAAGAAAGGTTCGCCTAATCTGGTCCGTTGGTCTGAAGAATGCCAATCTTCACTAGACCAAATCAAGAATATATTTTCTTCTCCTCCCATCTTAAGATTACCTACTCTTGATAGGACTTTTGTTCTCTCGGAGTGATGCTTCATCCACTGGATTGGAGCAGCACTGATGCAAGAATATGCAAATACTCTGCATCCTGTTATGTACATTTCTAGAAAACTAAATGCGGCAGAGAGGAACTACTCGGTTTTAGACCGTGAGTTGTTAGCGATGGTTTGGTCAATTCTAAAACTACAAAGATTCCTCCTGGGCGCACATTTCATTCTAGAGACTGATCAGAAAGCTCTTACAGCTATTCAGACTAAGAATTTGAAGAGTTCGAGATCCACTCGATATGCTATAGCTCTTCAACCTTTTCACTTCACGGTACGAGCTATCCGTGGTGCGGATAATGTGATGGCTGACATTTTGTCTAGATGCCCACATGACTCCAACTAATACTTCTGTCCTATATTTCCATATATTACAGAGTCATAACACACCTATATTTCTACAATAGATTAGCACATCTGTACTTACTTTATATGTACACACTATCGTGCTTTGTTGTCATCTTCTTCTGTTCGTTTTTTAAGATGATAGAGGAGGACTGAGTAGTTAATATAAGGGCCGTTAGTTTACTAAACAGCCACAATTATTAATAATGTATTGTACCTTATGAAGCATATTAGTTATTAATTAGCATTATATTGCTTGTACTTTCTCAGAATGTCATTGTTGAGCTGAGGACTTACCTTACTAGTATCAAGCATGACGAGTTCTAGATTGTGTACTTACCCTCGGAATACCAGAGCATATGTCCTGGATCGTCATGTAGTTTAACTTTACTATGTACTTATGTCATTACATGTCAAAGAATGTACTATTTAAATTTTCCTATCAGATTTGTACATCCATTTTTTAAAGACAATATTAGAGTATGCTGTTTAATGATGATTATGGTAACTTGCATACGTATATTGTGTTTACATGCTAACGTGATGTGTGTTGGTGACACCTCCCCGATGTGAATATTTTTTGAGACATATTTATTTTTCTGTTGAGGTATATCCTCACCAGACACTCTATATTTAGCCTCATGTTAGGCAATTTATTTAATTAATTATCAGCGCATAATTCGTGCGTTTTGAGCCGCTTATCGCATGCTCTTTGATATTTAAAAAAAAAAAATATGTTCCACATTTTTTTTTTTTATCGGGAGGAGGTGGTGATATGTTGCGTGATAAATTCTCGCAACATCGTTTTATTACAATATCTATTTTATAACGCAAGGGCAACAACTGCTTGAAATTTATAGTCACTTTTCTCGGTAAGCATTTGTCTTCCCGCGTTGGTATTGAATGCAGTTAAGTTTTGAGCTGTGGTCTTTTTGCGCTGGACTGCGCATGACTGGTCTTGTTTTTTGGTCGATCGGTTTCCGCCACCACTAGTGGAGTGAGCGATTTGAATGGCGAAAGAGATGCCTCGTTGAAGAGGGGATCTCCGCTATTTTTTGTTCTGTCAGGGATGTGTAGTCCTCTTAATGGATATTTCGTTTATTCGAGATAATACCTCTAGTGTTTCCCACATGTCGGGAGGCGTGATATTTCTGTGTATTTCCTGAAAGCAAGGTAAATTGACTTTTCATTAACTCTATCGATTTTGGGTCGTGAGCGATTTCGATTCATAGCCTGTCTTCGAAAGTCGTCGTCACGAGATGTTTTCCCAGCTCACATGTCGCTGTATTGTACTGCATCGGTTGATGCATGTCCCAAGGACCATTACTTGCTACTTTGTTAAATGAACTAGGTTTGGAAAACCTTTATTATCTAGAGGATATTTTTGAGGACATTATTTATACTTCGGCAGACGTGTCTGTCTTGCTGAAGTCAGATTAAGGAGAGTGAACCGATCTCATACATCTGGTTATCTCCTGGCTGTTATAGAAAAGGATGGAGTTTTTCACCTGACTACATTTACAGCACTATGAAATATAACATGCATCTGACTCATCATTGTAATGCTGTCTACCGTCTATTGCTGTATTGAATGTTGCTGTGATAATGACTGTTTGATGTGCCTACATATTTGCGTAACCATTTTGTCACTGTGGCGTCCACAATAAATAATGAAGAAAAACGTCAACGGCTGTTACAAGAATCATTGACTTTATACGTCGTGAGTTTACTGACGTTCTATGTGGATTGCCCTGTTATTTTTGTATGAACATTGTTTGACTGAACACATCTGCACACTACACAAAACCAGCCATGCGGATACCATCCATCATCATATGGCATCACGCATCACATACGCATATTCTTACGTGCATTGATATGTGCACTCGTTGGCCTGAGGCCATCCCTCTCAAGAACACTTCATCTGCCAGTGTAGCAGAGGCATTGATGTTAATCTTCTCACGCGTTGGTTTTCCACGGAAAATCTTGTCGGATCATGGGGTTCAGTTCATTTCTGAATCCATGTCTCAAGTTATGAAGACATTAGGTATAGACAGATCTCTTAGTTCTATTTATCATCCGATGTCAAATGGGTTAATTGAGCGTCTCAATAGGACACTCAAGCAGTTGTTGGGTAAGATGACCCAAGACCATCCCCAAGACTGGGATCGGGTCATACCCGCTGCTCTGTTCGCATATCGCGAAGTACAAAATCAAGCCACGGGGTTTTCTCCATTCCAGCTAGTTTTTGGCATGCAACCACGCGGTCCGATGTCGTTAATCCACGACTTATTGGTTGAGGAGAATATTGAAGAGGAAACTCAATCCTCTTATGAGTATGTGATCTCTCTGAGAAAGAGAATCATAGATGCTTGTAGACTAGCTACTGCATCATCCGAACAAGCCAAAGAAAAAGCTCGTCTATTTGCAAACAAGTATAGACGTCTTCGCCAGCTTATTCCTGGTGACGAAGCTTTTGTATTACTCCCTGCGCATAACAATCGTCTTTTAATTACCTGGAGAGGTCCTTTCAGGATCATCTCAAGAATATCCGATGTCGACTACATCGTTGATGTTAATGGTAAACATAAAACCTTCCACATTAACATGTTGAAGGAGTATTACTCACGTCCTGATTATCTACAGTCAGTGTTCCAGGCAACTGACGATCCTACACCTCCTATTCAACACTATTCTAGTTTGTCAGTCATCCAAGAAGAAGAATCTTCTTTCGATGATGTACAACTACCAATACCAGTTGTACCACTCCATTCCACTGAGAAATGGAATGATGTTACAATCTCATCTACTCTTTCGGCTGATCAACGTCAGCAAGTCTCTAATATTCTACACTCGTATGAGGATGTCCTCACTGACATCCCAGGTCATACGTCAGTCATCCAACATGACATTATTCTGACTGACGATACGCCTATTCGAGTTCGCCCATATCCTATCCCTTTACACTTTTGTGATAAGGTTGATAAGGAATTGGATGAGATGCTTCAATTAAATATAATTGAACCATCTTCATCACCATATTCTTCTTCTATGGTAATCATTAGGAAGAAGGACAACAATATACGTCTTTGCGTAGATTACAGGAAATTAAACAAAGTTACAAAATTCGATGCGGAACCGTTACCTCTTTTAGACGACTTATTGGAGAAATTATCTCATGCCACATTCTTTTCGAAATTTGACCTTTCAAAGGGCTATTGGCAAGTGCCACTCACTCCTAAAGCAAAGCCATTCACCGCTTTCTCGACGCCACGGGGTCTTTTTCAATGGAATTTTATGCCATTCGGATTAATGAATGCGCCAGCTACCTTTGTACGCATGATGCGCCGCATATTGTCTCATCGTCCCGATGTCATTACTTATATAGATGACATCTGTCTTTTCAGTGACTCTTGGGATGAACATATTCATGGATTAAAAGCTTTACTTTCTACCTTACGGGATTATAACTTAACAGCGAAACCTTCAAAGGCTTTTGTCGGTTTTCATGACATCTCATTTCTGGGTCACCGCATAGGTCATGGTTTCATGTATACAGAAGACAGTAACGTCTCTAAAATTTTAAACATCTCGGCACCTAAGACAAAAAAAAACAAGTTAGATCTCTTTTAGGACTAATACAGTTCTATTCAAAATTCATCCCTCATTTGTCTACTATAACTGCACCTTTTTCGTCTCTACTGAAGAAAGGCACATCTAATGTAATAAAGTGGTCGCAGGATCACCAAACGGCGTTAGACTATATAAACCGATTTTTTTTTCAAATGAACCTTTTTTGAGGTTGCCTAACAAAAATCTCACTTTCATTCTTCGCAGTGATGCATCTTCTTACGCTATTGCTGCAGTTTTGATGCAGGAATATAACGGCACCTTATTTCCGGTGATGTACGTGTCCAGAAAACTTACGGAGAGCGAACTCAAATACTCCGTTCTGGATAAAGAGCTCCTCGCATTAGTGTGGGCAATCACAAAACTGGAACGTTACCTCCTCGGCTCACACTTTGTGGTGGAATCTGATCAAAAAGCTCTTACCGCACTGAACACGAAGAACGTTAAATCATCTAAGTCAGCGCGTTACGCTATAGCGCTTCAACCATTCAATTTTGAAATACGAGCTATTCCTGGAGTGAAGAATGTGTTCGCAGACTGTTTGTCGAGATGCCCAAGCGAACTTGTCGAAACTAAACCACTTCCAGATGTTGAAACATCCTCACCGATAACATGAATAACTTTGTACATTATCATTGATAGTACATCTATAAAGACTGTTTATATAACTGAAGTATTCGTATAAGTATAACTTTCATGGATATACTTACTTATAGATTATAACATTACTTCTTGTGTAGTAACGTTTTATTAGAACGGGAACAGTGGTATTAGAGTAACTTTTTATTAGTAGGGAAAACATTGTTAAGAGCGACAAATATACATTTGTTATTCCTATGGAACATATTACACTACATATCGTGTTCGAGAATATATTTTATCGTGTATGGAACATTGAGAACATCGTCTCGTCGATTACTAACTAGTTGTAACTGAACATTGACATATTGATAGTGATATTGGAATTACTTAGAATATATTAGTAACTGGTTATTTGTTAGTAATTAAGAAATATATAAATTAGAATAATTCAATTTAATCTATTTAATTGATTATGGATCACACACATACTAACTTTCTTAGTTGTCACGTAATACCTGCATTCACGGGTCTTAGTTATGATATCTCACTGTTAGATCACTAGTCAACCGTACTAGTGTTAGAAAACATTAAGGGTGTTGATTCTTAAAGTGTTTAATTTTGCATTGCTTCATTTTTGCACATTGTATTTTCAATTTTTCTGTTTTATTGATTCTCTTGTCATTGATCATCATCAGTGTTGCTGTTCATTTTCATTTTTGAAAATCATATGTTTCAAATTTTTTTTTGAAAACTTAGTTGAATTTTATTATCATCTTTTTTTTTATGGTTTTTTCATTTTTCATTTTCAACTTGTTTTTACTTTGAATATTACCACATCGTTCCAAAGTAGGTCGATTGTGGATGTGTGCTTTAATGCATACTATCATTTAGTTATATTGATTTCGTTTAATATTCTTTTCTTAATATGGTATAACTTTATGCATTTCATATATCTTGTTGTAGTTTTGACTCACCTCTCTCGGGTACTAAGTTCAAAAAAAAATTAATAGAATTAATTTTTTTTAAGGGGAGGTAATTAGGGAGCTGTTACGTACATTTATTACCTAAGGGGGTTAGTCTTCGGTCCTGCCAAATGTACGCACCAGTCTTAATATAGTTATATTATTTGTGCGTTCGATTGATTCACGCACTGACGTGCACAATGCAGTGTGAGTTGCTTTGGACGCACGGGTAACCTAGTTTAGGGATTGTGACGTCATGTTTTGTATGGGGCAGTACGGACCATGTTGATGTCCGTGGAATATTTCTTGTATTCTTGGCAAGTTAGTGGAAGCCATAATTTTTATTGATATATATATTGGTCTTCATGTCGAAGCCAATAGTGGAAGTATCATGTAAGTGTCGCCCCATTTCACATTGAATGTTTATTGATTTTAATTGAAGTATCAGGCCGCTCCTAGTTATGGTCTAGCGGGAATCCATCGTAGTATGTCATTCCTAGAATGGACAAACGGAGTCGATTGCCTTGTTTGAATTACCGTAGAGGGAGGATACCTACGAGGAAACGAAGTTAATTGATTTTGTATGCTTCACATGTTTTAATATGCCGTTTCGCCAATGCCAAAGTCATGGCATGGATTTTGGGAGAGGTTAGTCAACAGAAGACTCTAACCTGATTGTATTGCCGTGTCTGACTTTGTCTGGATTATACTTATGCTACATAAAGTATTGTATGAAGAAAGTCACAAGGGAATTTTTCGGGTATATATCAAAGATTGATCCTCGAACATGAAAATCCGATTACACGATAGATGTCATAAAGAAGAAGTCAATCATCTTGCAGGATGTAAATGTATATTAGAGGAGCAGAAGTAATCCTCAACTCACTTGGATAGAAGAGGACTTGATTGTTGAAGAATCACCAAGAACTTCTGATAGATCAGCAACTTTAAAGTATGACAAATGCATCTGTAATCTGTCAAGAGATATGCAACAATGCAAAATTGTAGTGTTCAAACAGTTTAATGTACGTTAAAAATCAAAAACAATGACAGTCAAATTTGACGGTCACAGTGTCCAACAAATTCAGTAAGTGCTCCAACAGTTGGAAATGTAGAGAATACAGAAGACTGTTGGCAGCAGTCAAAACGGTTGAAGGAGACATGTGAAGAAATACTGGGGAAAAGGGAAAGACAACAAAAAGCATGGATAACAACAGAAACCATCAATAAGATAAAAGACAGAAAAAACAAGAAAGCAGAGTTAAACACAAGCAAAACCAGAAGTTCCAAAACCAAGGCTCAAGAAGTGTACACAGAAGCAAACAAAGAAGTAAAAAGAAGTATCAAAAGAGACAAGAGGAAGTATATTGAGGAGTTGGCAAGAGAGGCAGAAGATGCTGCTAAGCAAAGGAAATATGAGAGAACTGTATAGCAGCACAAAGAAGCTAACAGGGAAATACAAGCAAACAAGTTGCCTCATAAAAGATAAGAATGGGAAACTGCTCAGCAATATACAAGAGCAAAAGAAGAATTCTGGACACAATAAAATTTTTGGGGACTTTCTCAATAAAAAGCTCCACAAAATCCGCCGGACATCCAGCCAGCAGAAGGACTACAAATTAACGGTGAAAGACCAACAAGGAAAAATCTAGAAAGCCATAAAGTTCTAAAGATGGAAAAAGCCAACTCTCAACCCACCACTGGCATTCCAGCAGAGTCGTATTATCAAAAAGATATGACACTACTACAGTAGATTTTCGTTATAATAAATTACTTGGTAAATCTTAAAAAGAAGAGATACCCAGAAATGGCTCGTTAAGGAAGGATATCTGGTTCGAGTTGCCAAGAAGGGAAATTCTACAAGAGTGCACAAATTATAGACAATAATGTTTTATCAGTGCCAGGAAAGGTATTGAACAGATTATGTTTGCAAGAGAAATTATTTCATTTTAAAAAAAAAATTATCCCGAGAGATTAGTGATTTTGGCATTGAACATCATTTAAAAAAAAAATTTTTGGAGTCCGTCTCCTTCAACCTACAAGAAATTGAGAGATGAACAAGCAGGTTTTCGACAAAACAGATCATGTACAGACCAGATAGCCACTTTGAAATAATAGTTCCACAAAGTTCTGGAATGAGACAAATGTCACCACTATAATCGATTTGTGGACTACGAAAAAAAATATTTTTTCAGTGTGGACAGAGAATCACTTTGGAAATTGATGGGCGTTATACGAGTTCCGAAACATCATTAATTTAAAAAGAAAAACCTATAGAAGACGATGCGTGCAGAGTTTTGGCTCTTCAAAAATGAAATGGGACTTACAGAACCCTTTGACAGATAAAGGAGTGCGAAGGGAAAGTTGTCTAGAATGTTTATCAAGCAAATTTCCAGTACAGGGATAGGTTCATCGATCAACACACAACAGAAATGCTATTATGGACTCTAAAAGCAGTTGGATGATCTGGATTTTGCTGATGATTTTTCTCTCCTGTCCCATAACCGTAATCAGATGCAGGACAAATTGAAAACACTCGATGAGAGGTCACAGCAATTGGGTCTGAAAATACACAGGGAAAAGACAAAAATAATGCGAATAAATCCATTTAATGAAAAGCTGTTGAAACATGAAGAAATCCAATATATTGTAGAATCATGTGTTTATGTTGCCAGTAATATGTACAAAGTTGGAGTTTCAGACTTCGATATCAAAATAAGAATGTTAGTCAAAAGGCAAGGCTATTTTTCATTTTGGGAACAGGTATTATTTTGAGTACAAGCGTGCTAGGGTGTCATAATCAATTAAATAAGAATTTCAATTGAATTATTCTAATTCATATATTTCTTAGTTACTAACAAATAACAGTTACAATATATTCTAAGTAATTCCAATATAAATCTATCAATATTCAATGTTCAATGTTACTACTTGCGTAGTAATCGACGATTAAAATGTTCTCAAGTTCCAATAACTGACGATAAGAATATAAGTGCCAGTCGAACACGAGATGTAGTGAAATACCATGGCAATGGATATTTGACACTAATAAAAAGTTTCCCTACTAATAAAAAGTTACACCTGTTCCCGTTTTAATAAAACGTTACTACACAAGAAGTAATGTTATAATCTATAAGTAAGTTCTGGATATCCAGAAAGTTATACTTATACAAATACTTCAGTTATATAAACAGTCTTTATAGATGTACTATCAATGATAATGTACAAAGTTATTCATGTTATCGGTTGAGATGATGTTTCAACATCTGGAATGTGGTTTAGTTTCGACAAGTTTGCTGGAGGCATCTCGACAAACAGTATTGCGAACACATTCTTCACTCCAGGAATAGCTCGTATTTCAAATTGAATGGTTGAAGCGCTTGGATAGCGTAATGCGCTGACTTAGATGATTTAACGTTCTTCGTGTTCAGTGCGGTAAGAGCTTTTGTTGATCAGATTCCACCACAAAGTGTGAGCCGAGAGTATGATCAGTAACGTTCCAGTTTTGTGATTGCCCATACTAATGCGAGGAGCTCTTTATCCAGAACGGATCGTATTTGAGTTCGCTCTCCGTAAAGTTTTCTGGACACGTACATCACCGGAAATAAGGTGCCGTTATATTCCTGCATCAAAACTGCAGCAATAGCGTAAGAAGATGCATCACTGCGAAGAATGAAAGTGAGATTTTTGTTAGGCAACCTCAAAAAAGGTTCATTTGAAAAAAATCGTTTTATATAGTCTAACGCCGCTTGGTGATCCTGCGACCACTTTATTACATTAGATGTGCCTTTCTTCAGTAGAGACGAAAAAGGTGCAGTTATAGTAGACAAATGAGGGATGAATTTTGAATAGAACTGTATTAGTCCTAAAAGAGATCTAACTTGTTTTTTTGTCTTAGGTGCCGAGATGTTTAAAATTTTAGAGACGTTACTGTCTTCTGTATACATGAAACCATGACCTATGCGGTGACCCAGAAATGAGATGTCATGAAAACCGACAAAAGCCTTTGAAGGTTTCGCTGTTAAGTTATAATCCCGTAAGGTAGAAAGTAAAGCTTTTAATCCATGAATATGTTCATCCCAAGAGTCACTGAAAAGACAGATGTCATCTATATAAGTAATGACATCGGGACGATGAGACAATATGCGGCGCATCATGCGTACAAAGGTAGCTGGCGCATTCATTAATCCGAATGGCATAAAATTCCATTGAAAAAGACCCCGTGGCGTCGAGAAAGCGGTGAATGGCTTTGCTTTAGGAGTGAGTGGCACTTGCCAATAGCCCTTTGAAAGGTCAAATTTCGAAAAGAATGTGGCATGAGATAATTTCTCCAATAAGTCGTCTAAAAGAGGTAACGGTTCCGCATCGAATTTTGTAACTTTGTTTAATTTCCTGTAATCTACGCAAAGACGTATATTGTTGTCCTTCTTCCTAATGATTACCATAGAAGAAGAATATGGTGATGAAGATGGTTCAATTATATTTAATTGAAGCATCTCATCCAATTCCTTATCAACCTTATCACGAAAGTGTAAAGGGATAGGATATGGGCGAACTCGAATAGGCGTATCGTCAGTCAGAATAATGTCATGTTGGATGACTGACGTATGACCTGGGATGTCAGTGAGGACATCCTCATACGAGTGTAGAATATTAGAGACTTGCTGACGTTGATCAGCCGAAAGAGTAGATGAGATTGTAACATCATTCCATTTCTCAGTGGAATGGAGTGGTACAACTGGTATTGGTAGTTGTACATCATCGAAAGAAGATTCTTCTTCTTGGATGACTGACAAACTAGAATAGTGTTGAATAGGAGGTGTAGGATCGTCAGTTGCCTGGAACACTGACTGTAGATAATCAGGACGTGAGTAATACTCCTTCAACATGTTAATGTGGAAGGTTTTATGTTTACCATTAACATCAACGATGTAGTCGACATCGGATATTCTTGAGATGATCCTGAAAGGACCTCTCCAGGTAATTAAAAGACGATTGTTATGCGCAGGGAGTAATACAAAAGCTTCGTCACCAGGAATAAGCTGGCGAAGACGTCTATACTTGTTTGCAAATAGACGAGCTTTTTCTTTGGCTTGTTCGGATGATGCAGTAGCTAGTCTACAAGCATCTATGATTCTCTTTCTCAGAGAGATCACATACTCATAAGAGGATTGAGTTTCCTCTTCAATATTCTCGTCAACCAATAAGTCGTGGATTAACGACATCGGACCGCGTGGTTGCATGCCAAAAACTAGCTGGAATGGAGAAAAACCCCGTGGCTTGATTTTGTACTTCGCGATACGCGAACAGAGCAGCGGGTATGACCCGATCCCAGTCTTGGGGATGGTCTTGGGTCATCTTACCCAACAACTGCTTGAGTGTCCTATTGAGACGCTCAATTAACCCATTTGACATCGGATGATAAATAGAACTAAGAGATCTGTCTATACCTAATGTCTTCATAACTTGAGACATGGATTCAGAAATGAACTGAACCCCATGATCCGACAAGATTTTCCGTGGAAAACCAATGCGTGAGAAGATTAACATCAATGCCTCTGCTACACTGGCAGATGAAGTGTTCTTGAGAGGGATGGCCTCAGGCCAACGAGTGCACATATCAATGCACGTAAGAATATGCGTATGCCCTCTAGCAGATGGAAGCATCGGACCAATAATGTCTATGGCCATTTTATCAAATGGTCTAATCGGGATGTCCGCAGCTTGAATAGGAGCCGCATGAAATGGACCCCGTACCTTAACTTCCTGACATATCAAACAGGACCGACAATAGAGAGTGATGTCCCTATGGACGCCTGGCCAGTAGAATGCCGAAAGCACTCTGGATTTGGTACGCGAAAAACCCATATGGCCCGCACATTGCGAGTCATGCGCATGTCGTAATATACGAGATCTCATAGAGGATGGGACTAAGATCTGATAACATAAGGATGAATCCTTTTCCCGTATTACTCTAACCAAAATCCCATTTTTAAGTATAAAGTCATGTCTAGATTTTGCAAGTTTGTTGCTGGTATTCTTTTTGTTCACATACTGAAAAATTTTTTTTAATGAATCATCATTCTTTTGCAATGTTGCAAACAACTCCCGTGAAATAGGAGCATCATCATCACAAGTGGTATGAACTGTAGGTTCAATAGGTGTATCATGCGACATATTAGTAGCTTGCGCTCTAGTCACTACTGCATTTGCAGTTTGAATATGTCGCTCTTCCCATTCAGCAATTTGCTGTGGTGTACACTCTTTAATACCATGTATGCGACCAAGTATTACATCACAAATTGGATTCGGAAGGAGACATGCCTGGATCTTTCCTGAAAAAAATGGTGTATTAAGGTCAATAATAGCAGTGGGAAATGTTTCAACGGTGCCACCAAAAGTCACACACTTGACAACCCTGCCCGTGGCACAACTTGGGTTGATCAGCGAAGTCCGGACGCCCACAGTACTACAACCTGAGTCAAATAGGAGAGAGCATGAAATGTTGTTGACAAATCCCTTGTTAAACTTAAGAGAGCCCTGTCCCTGGTGTACTGACGCAGCAGTGGCCGTACAGACTACAGGTAGACTAGGCAAGGTATGTCCGCAACGCAGCGTCGTGATCGCCTTAGGCTGGAAAAGAGTCGAGCATTCTGGACAGTCTTTCACCTGGGTACAATCAAGAGAACAAGACATAGCATTGTGAGTTTCAGCTACTTTACCCTGTTCAATGTTAGCCTGTGTATCAATTAAAGAGACATTAGAATGTCTACCCGTATTACTCGACGATCTATCTCTACGACGCGATCGATTTTGATTATTTGCATTAAAATTGCCATAATTGTCGTTTCTGCTTGAGTTAAAATTTGGATGAGTCCGATAATTTGTATAATTAAAGTTATGATGTTCTTTAAAATTTTTATTCCAAGAACCTTGTCTGTTTTGCGGACCCTGAGATCTTGATCTCCAGTTTTGTTTATTATAATGTCCTTGATTATTTTTAAAATTATTGTTACCAAAATCTCTCGATCTGTGAGCTTGGTTCCAAGAAACATTAAATGGAGCAGATTGTTGAAATTGCTTCCCTTTGTAAAAGTTATCATTGTTAAATTGTAATTATTTCCCTTATTGGCATACCTGTCAGCACTAAAGGAACGATTTCGTGAAAAATTGTTTTGTTGTGCTGCAAAAGCAACAGGCAATTCATTCTATGTTTTTTTTTTTTTTTTACTTTTTTTCGTAATGGTACATGAGGCGAAATCTCCCAGGGGCTGCAGAATTTTAATTTTCTAACTTGATCATGTTTTTACTGAGTAATTTCAACTTTTTTCTTGTACAGAGACAGGTGTCCCTCGCCATTGGTGTCAGAAATTGCCGATTTCGGAATTAAAACATTAGAGCAGCGGCTCAGATTTTTTGCCAATTTTGCTACGACACTCCTTCAAATGTTATCAACAGGTTGCTCGAGTTAATCCAGTCCAAATCCGGTCGACGAAAAAATCTAGCTCAAATTTTCGGCCCGGGTAAGTTATCCTGCATCACACCGGTCGAACGGTGTTTGTTTAGTAACCACTACGCTAAAAGCGCACGGCTCATAAATTCATTCCTAATCTGTGCATTGCATTACTTTGAAATGGTTGGGTGAGCAGTGCAAAAATTTTTTGCATGTTCTTCTAAGTCTTTCATTGATAAAGGTTTCCGTTCGTGTAAAAATGCGAGAAATGTAGGATTTACAGACGATAGTACCTTATCGCGCATCAGTAAATCGAAGAGACCTTCATACGACTTTTCAATTTTGGATAATTCGATCCATCTTTCTAGGGTTAGTCGTATTTGTGACAGAAAATCACTGAAATTTCTGCTTGATTGCAGTAGCAATGTACGAAATCTTAATCGGTATTCATCTTCTGTCATTTGAAATTTCTTCAGAAGTGCGGCTCTAAGAGCATTATAATCATTCTTCTCATTAATACTGGTAGTATGATAAACTGCTAAAGCATCCCCCAGTAAGTAACCTGGATAAATATGTGCAATACAGTGTTTTATCCACGTTATAAGACCTACAAGTGGCCTCAAATCTATCTAGGAAAAATATTACGTCATCCGACGGGGGATTAAATTTAGGTAATTTAAGGTGAATTTCCTTAAAATGATCATGTCTGGATGAAGTTTGGCTTTCAAAAGTTCTCTGAGAATTAGCTTCCTGAGTTAACCTAAGTCTCTCATATTCTGACTCTGCTAATTTCAGTTCATGCTGTCGTTTTTTTATCATTCTCTTCCATCTCAAACTGAAGTCGTAATGTATTTTGTTCAGCTATTAATCTTCTTTCTTCCATTTCCTTTTGTTTATTTTCCATTTCCTTTTGTTTAACTTCCATTTCCTTTTGTTTATTTGCCAGTTCTTTTTGTTTAACTTCCATTTCAATTTTAAGTCTTTCTTCAGCCTCCCTTTGCTTCTGTTCTGCCTCTCGCTGAAATCGTTTCTCTTCAATCTTAAGTCTTTCTTCAGCCTCCCTTTGCTTCTGTTCTGCCTCTCGCTGAAATCGTTTCTCTTCTAATTCAGCGGCTAATCTCATTTTTTTCTCCTCTTCCTCAGCTATAAAGTACCTCTTCTTTTCATCATCCTCAGCAGTTTTTCTCATTTTTTTTTTTTCATTTCCTCCTCAGATTCAATCCGTTTTTGATCTGCCTCAAATTGAAGTTTTTCTAGTCTTAAAGTTTCTAACTTTCTCTGTTCGGCTTCTATTTCTTGAGCTTTCTTATATTCTGCAAGTGCAAATGCTTTTGCTTCATCAGGAGCCATCTGAAGAGCTTTTGCTTGCTTAATGAAATAATCTAGTGAATACATTATGCTTTATAAGTAGTCACAATACTCTTGATTTATAAAATGATAATTAATCAATGTAAATTAATTAACCTTGTTACTATAACTAGTGTTCTTCGTTCCTGTCCTAGAACGGTATCTTTTGTTATCATATAGTTATGAAATATATCAATAATCAATATAGTAATTTATGTAATGAAATGTCATGAAATCAACAACGTGAAAGACAATAGAAACATTACCGACAAGACACGATAATCAAAGACGAGTGAACACAATCGTAGAAATCAACAAAAATAGAAATGTGTAACTAAAATAGAATATCGTAAAAATTTACGATGACAACTACGATCAGATACTCAACAGGACAATTGACAACACAGTGTAAAAACATAGGTTTTGTAAAAAAAACTGAACGACAGGAAAGGTGAGACGGACGCATAATACAAACAAAATTCATCATAAAACTAAATACGAGTAAAAATAACTACCAAAAACAACAAGTAAACGTGACGAAACAGCTAAACAGATACTATCATAAGGAACAATTAGCGATCGGAACTTCGGCAAGGTTTCTAGCCTTGGACCGGAATTATCGCTCAATTGAAACTTACAAGTTGAGCCCTACAGAACGTCTGACGAAGAGCCCGAATTGGCTTCGAGATGGATCTCGTTCGTCAGATCAACCTCCCTACCTCCCACGACGAATGTACAACATATAACATATAACATGGAAAATGTAAAGATGGACATAACTATAGAAGGCACAGCTAAAAGTAATAAAATGTACAACGAAAGCACGTTATACTCATCTCGCGTGTGCCGGGAAAAAACAATGTGCCTCGTCTCCGTGGATGTACGTCTGAGGATAAAATACTTCGCTCTGCGTATATAACAACAGCTCGCACGTAATAATGACGAATAGGTGATCCCAAGGCAGTCAGTCACTGTAAAAACTTGACGTGGAGGTTGATTGATGACCTTGAGCATTTGGTAACCGTAAGTTGATTCTGATTCATCATCACACTAGGTTCCAAGTTTGAGATGTTGTCGCCTTGAAAGTTCAACTCTTCTTTTCAACCGATACTTGGATTGAGTACGTTCCTGTGAAATTATTTATTTCCAGACCACACTGGCATACCATTTACTGTTGGGTCCGTTCATTCTAATGTTAAAGACCTTCATTACGTGAATGGTTGCAAAGGAACAAAATGTCAGAAAAATGTTCTTCAAAACGAACTCCAACAAGTAGTGTTTAACTGGTCACTTACTGGCAGCACACAAGTCTGTGATGACTGTACATATATTTTATTTAACGTGACACATACGGAGTGGAACACACAAGACGATCATGGTTACAGATTACAGATGCAAATGTCATACTTTAAAGTTGCTGATCATACTCTTAAGTTCTTGGAAATTCTTCAACAATCAAGTCCTCTTCTATCCAAGTGAGTTGAGGATTACTTCTGTTCTCCGCTAATATACATTTACAATGAAGTCCGTTGACCTTCTTCCAAGGACGTCTATCGTGGTAAACGGATTCATGTTCGAGGATCAATCTTTGATATCATACCCGTAAAATTCCCAGACTTTCTTCATACAATACTTATGTAGCATATATATAATCCAGACAAAGTCAGACACGGCAATACAATCAGGTTAGAGTCTTCTGTTGACTAACCTCTCCCAAAATCCATGCCATGACTTTGGCATTGGCGAAACGGCATATTAAAACATGTGAAGCATACAAAATCAATTAACTTCGTTTCCTCGTAGGTATCCTCCCTCTACGGTAATTCAAACAAGGCAATCGACTCCGTTTGTCCATTCTAGGAATGACATACTACGATGGATTCCCGCTAGACCATAACTAGGAGCGGCCTGATACTTCAATTAAAATCAATAAACATTCAATGTGAAATGGGGCGACACTTACATGATACTTCCACTATTGGCTTCGACATGAAGACCAATATATATATCAATAGAAATTATGGCTTCCACTAACTTGCCACGAATACAAGAAATATTCCACGGACATCAACATGGTCCGTACTGCCCCATACAAAACATGACGTCACAATCCCCAAACTAGGTTACCCGTGCGTCCAAAGCAACTCACACTGCATTGTGCACGTCAGTGCGTGAATCAATCGAACGCACAAATAATATAACTATATTAAGACTGGTGCGTACATTTGGCAGGACCGAAGACTACCCCCTTAGGTAATAAATCTACGTAACAGGTAGTCATCTAACGCTTCTTTCATATTGCTAGCAGTTAGGTAATCTGTTGTTTATGCTATTATCAGCAGTTAGGTCTTTTGTTCTTGATCCTGTTGCTAGCAGTTAGGTTATTTTTTGTTTATCCTATTTTTGTTGTAAGGTGAGTCAGTAGATTCTTTCCTACTGCTATTGCTGTAAGGTTGCCCTGTTTATTATTATTATATTTCAAGCTGTAACATAGTTTGTAGTTTATCCTAACCTGCCAGCTATAAAGAGTAGTCTGTAATTTTTTGGCCTGTTGCTAGCTGTAATCATGGTGATGGTCCGCAACTAGACGTTATGTCAAGGCCTAAATCCCAAACCCCTGCAACCCACCCAAGTAGAACAGTCCCAACTAAGATGGTTTTGGCCATGTCCTGCAGAATGGGAGAAGATCAGCTACCATGACAAGCATGGAAAAACTAAGAGACGGGGATCCAGACCACAGGGGACTACCCAGAGTCCTTAGCTGGGAGTTGACAACATTAGACAATCTTTGAAGGACCGAGGACTCCAGAATGGAACCAGGCCAGGAGAAAGGACAGCCGATAGGATAGTATGGCGCTCTCTCCCATCAAAGCCTCTACACCTCAGATAGAAGAGGAACGACTAAGTAAGTAAGCTAGTTGTAATGTAATTTGTAATCTAGTCCTATTGCTAGACTATAAAGTAAGTCCTAAATTTCCAGTCCTGCAGACTAGTTGTAATGTAGCGGGTACTTTATTCTGTTGGTAGCAGTAAAATAGACTGTAGTGGTTCTCTGAACAGACAAAGAAAGAATAGATCTACCTATTCTCTGGCATATCGTAAGAAGTGACTAACAAGAGGTTGTCTGTGTGTGAGGCTGGTGTCCTCATCAGGTAAAACAAAGTGCAGCCTTCATATGTTGTTGCAGCCGTGGTGTATGTGGCAATTTGATTGACATGATGAGGTTGCCAGTTGCATATGCAGCCTCGTATTAGTTGTCTCTTACAACAGCAATCCAGAGGACACAGTAGTTATTTTCTTTCTTTGTCTGGCGTGAGTACGGCCTACCTGTTTATATCGGTGGTTTTTATCCTGTGTTTGCTTACAGTTGGCTTTGAGACACTCGTGCACCAAAGAAATGTAAGTGTGTGACTTCCTCACTAGTCACACTCTTCATTCTCCTATGCTTGAGGAAGGAAGATGGTAGATTATATCCTGTAATTTCCCCATCATAAATGGGTGTAGTTTTTCGGTTGTTTTCCTGTAAAAAGGGTAAAGGATTCTGTTACACGCCCATTGAGGCATATTGGGAATATGGTGTTAGGCCCATATTTTCTTGACCATCGGCGCACTAGGGGGTGATGTGGTCAGCATCACGCCGGCAGCCTTAACCTTCCTAGAGTTGCTTAGGTACCCAATTCATGAGGCTGGGTCGACCCCAGAGCTGTTTGCGGTCTAAAATATCCCACCTTAACTGGGGATCGAACCATGGACCACCGAGCTAGGAAGCCAGTGCACTAACCACTGTGCTACCATGGCTCCCATTGTTTTCCCGTACTTTGCAGTTTTTCTGTTTTTTCCCCCATACTTGGTCTTTTCCCCCTATTTCTGGAAGTGGCAGCCATTTTTAGTCTAGCCAACTCGGAGTATCAGATGTAGTCAGATTTATTTTCCGTGTATTTTTAACTTAATTCTCACTTTCTTTCTTTTATATTTTTGTTCATTTGTCCCTGACGAAGTCCTTGTGCCCATAACATAAGTTTTTTCTTGCCTTTTGTCCTAATAAGACATATTACTTTTTTCACTCCTTCATCAAAAATGGAAGGAGTGGCCCATGCCCTTAAGGGAAATGAGACATCAAGTCTTTGTTTTTGACAATGCTCTAAGCTTGGAAGAATGGGGGAGGAAGACAGTGGAAGGGAGACTGGATATGAAGAACCTGAGTGTCTAGGGTTTGTGGCCGCATGGGGAAATAAAGAGATGAGGGGAAGAGTGGAAAGAAAAGCTTCTGAAAATGTGTTGAAATGGACATGCAGATGAAAAAGACAACCGATGTCCCACTTGTTATTATCAGTTGTTCAGCAAGCTTGAAGCTAGTTCTTTCTAAAACACAAAATTAATCAAATAATATATAAAGTTTGAAGTAAATTATACACGTACATCTATGATTTTTCAATGCATTTATTACTTCGTACTTACATATTTATCTCATACAAAATTTATTTGTGCAGTGCACGCAGTATGCACAATTTTTATGACTTGCTGTCTTCTCTGTACCCCACTGGTAATATGAACCCTTGGAAAAAGTTCTTTACTTACTACTTACTTTTACTTAGCCATTCCTCTTAAACCCTGGGGTGTAGAGGTTTGCCAGAGAGAGTGCCATGCTATCCTATCCACTGTCTTCCTTTTGACCTGGTTCCAGCCCAGTCCTCAATCCTTCAGAGATTGTCTGATGTTGATCTCCCAACGAAAATTTGGCTCATCTTGGAGGTCTGGATCCTTGGCTCTTGATTTCCCTTGTTTGTTTGAGGGAGTCAGTCTTCTGTTCTGCATGTTTGGCCAAACCTATCGCAACTGGGGCTGTTCCACTGTGGTCTGCAGGGGCTGGGTTTCGAGGTTGTGATGTATCATCTGGTTGTGAAACTTGTCCCTTCTTGTCACTTGGTCCACCCTCCTCAAATACCTCATTTCTGAGGTTTGAAGTTGACTTTAGTGGGTTTGTAATCATTGCGTGTGAGATATGCCAACACCTTGCTGAGTTTGCTGTGCTGTGGCATATTCACATGATTGCTAAGTCTGTATTTGATGTTCTTGTCATGATTACTTTCACCAGTTGTCTGTCATGCCTTGTCTGGGCAGATTTTTATACATTCTGTAGTGTTGAGTGAACATAAGTCACAGTGTATGATGGGCTTTTTTTTTCCCTTTTATCTTCATGCAGGTTTTGCGAGCTCTAAAACTGTGTCAGATAAGCCGAAGTGGGGATGTCAAACTATCCTGAGATGACTGGCTTATAAATTTTTCTGTATTTTAAATGTGTCCTTTTTAAAAAAAAAATCTTTTGCTATTTATGTTCATAAATAAAAGACGACAGCAGCCTCGGGTATACCGTACGAGATGACAAATAGGAGGGGCTTGCAACTTCATCATCATGTCAAAACAGATTTACACAGGGGAAACAACTATAACAAGACAGATGAAAATGTTGTATGTGTTTGTAATGTGTGTGGTAAGTTTGGTGAGTAAAGAGAGTGAGTGGGAGCATTTATTTGTCTAGAGCAGGGGAAGGCAATCAAGGAGCGTTTGGATCTACTTTAGTAACACTGAGCCCTCTAATGATCTACTATGTATATATATATATATATATATATATATATGTGTGTGTGTGTGTGTGTGTTTGTGTAATTTTAAATATGGGGGGATGATGTACCTTACAAAGAAAAGATCACGTTCCATTCTCATACAGTTCACGATTATGTTTTAGTAGCCAGCTCGAGAGTTTTCATTGGGAATGCAGAAAATAGTACCCTTTGATCTCAAGCACACCGCAGGGGAAGGTCTAGTTCGAAATGTTCCTAGTTTAAAAAGTCTTTTTTCCCCATACAGTCGCTTAAAGGGATCCCCTTGCATTGAGGCATATTGGGAATAGGGTGTTAGGCCCATTATTTTCTTGACCATCAGCACACTCAGGGTGATGTGGTCAGCATCACGCCACAGTCGCCTGTCTACCAAATTATCCACTGAGATGTACTGGAAGAACCTGATTGACTGGCTGCCTACCCCTGATCTAGAGCTGCTTTTATATCACATGTGACACTTATACTCATTCACCTTAAAGTTCATTAACCAAGGGAGAGCAAAAATGTCTGCCCGTTATGAAGTCTTGTATTAAACAGGCCAGAATTCCATGTTGAGCTGTAATATCAATGTCACATAGCATTTGGTGTAATAAAATGGTTGTTAATTTTCTTTATTGTGAATATTTGTTTCGTAAAGATGTGTTGGATAGGATATCATTTTTCAAACACCCTGTGTGTCACATAATTGGGTTTTTCTCTCTTTTCCTCTCCAGCAGTATTGTTATTTTAGAGTCATTGTTTGCACTTCTTCTCCATAATAATTTGTCTTGTCTGTTTACCTGACCATCCCTACTGAGTAGACAGGTGATGAAATATTGACCGACAGTCATGTTGGTAAAATTCTTGCGTACCAAACATTGGGTGTGACGGATTAACACGATGTGCGCCCAGCAAATTTATTTAGCGCTGATATGGCTATTGTGATTCACTAATTACTGTCATGAAGAGTCACAGCCCAGATGGTTAAACGAGGGTAAGTGTTTGCACACTGGACGGGGAGATAAATTATCCGTCTGCAGTCATTTTACAGACATGCACCTGAAAGACGGAATGTTGTATTAGCTTCAGGACAGAAGTGTTATGAAGACATTATTTGTGACAATGTAGGGAGTTGTAGTGCAATCATAACCATGAATCAACGGATATGACACTTCCATGTTTGGAAAGTGACCTTTTAAATAACACGCAGAATTTTCCTATGAGGAAATTATTTTGAATAGACCTCATCAAGCCACGCATGATTGTAACTATTGGCCGGCATTTGAGATGTAAACATAACAACATTTCTGATTGGAGCCTGGTCTAATAATAAACAACAATGTGTGTGGGACGAAAGTTGCAAAATAACCTGACACTTTAGTCGAGTGAAAGCAATGTGAAATTCAACTCGTCAAGAGTGCAGCCAGACAGCCAGAGTAAAGAATAAGATCTGAATTCCATTTATCGGACCGTATGGTTTGAGCATCATGAGGGCTTATATATATATATATATCCCAGGAAAAATCTACCTTTATTAACACGGAAAACTGGAATCCTAGTAATCTGAACATGAAGTCAGAGTGGGAACTTATTGTAAAGTAACCCCCCAGACCGCATGTAAGAGGCATCTTAAACAAGTGCCTTAACTGTTTCTCTGAGCCAGGAGTCTGTGATCCCAGAGACAATTTTGGGGTGAGTTGTACATTTATAATTCTATATTTTACATTATTAACACGTGAAATAATATGTGTATATTGACATGCGAATATTAATATGTGAAAACTGCTAGTGGATGTCCAAGTCATATGAGGCTGGCAACCTCAGCATATAGAATGATGATTTCATGAACCACCACTGCAATGGCGGGTGACTGCTTTATGCAAGTTTCTTAAGAGAACCAAAAGCAGAGGTAGTCCCAAGTTCCATATGGAGCAGGGAGTGAATGATGAAAGAAATGATGTACATACTTAATATATTGTTAACCTTTCCAACCAATGTAGAGGTAAATGTAAACCTATTCAATTTAAATGTAATGAAAGTTTTCTGCTCACTGGGATTAAGATTAGTTCTCAGAGAGGGTAAAGTTCTGAGGTAGATGGGATGGTGGAATGAAAAGAGGGGGGCACGTGAATGTGTCGGGAAAACTCAGTACTTAAGAGGATATTTGTTCTCTTCTTTTGTGACACTAGTCGGTGGTACCAATTGAGAGTACTATCTCTGGAACAAGTGAGAGTATGTGGCCTGAAGTCGACACTAGACACCATCATCAGACGGGTCTTAGAAATGCTGGATCAACTTTGTGATTACTCCCTGATACTTCTTGGAACGTTACCAAAATTTACAAAATTAAGAAAACCTACCCAGCACAAAAGTATTTATAGAATGTGTGATTCCTGTATACACACACACTGGGATTCTCACTGGTGCTATGGAGTTCTTGCACTGTGCTGAGATCCTGCTTATGTGATCTAAGGTAGGGGATCGGAGCACTGATGGAGTTGTCTGTGTGCAATGAATATGGTCCTTCTAACCAAACCAAACTAATTTATATATTCTCACATGTATCTATTGAAAGCACATGAACCAATTGTCAAGACAAGGGTCAGTAACTGCATTCGACATTTAACTAAAAAGTTTTATTTCCAGAAACAAAATAATAAAAAAAATTTAATAAAATCTAAAATGGCCAATTAACTGACGGTACAATCAATACCCTTTAACTGCCATAGAAGCATAGACCTTCAACAAACACATGTCAAGTCCTGCTGTCATGTGCCATCTGCTCATGCTCTTTCCGAGTTTTCCTCATCATTTTCACTTTTGTCTCCAGTTCTCCGTGTGTTTTTCTATCTGTCTCTGCCTCTCTTTCCCTGGGGATTCCAGTACTAGAACTGGCTTGTAATGCTATCAACAGGTTTCCTCATTGTGTGTCCTATCCATCACCTGCTTCTTCTTTTCATCTCATGTTCCACCGGCATTTGTCTGGCTCTTGTCATCAGTTTTTTTTTATTTGTGACTTAGTCATACGATTTCAATCTTTCTGTTAGCAAGCACCTATTATAAATGTCTTAACTTTTTGGTGGTTGTTTTTGTTGTTCTCCGTGTCTCAGAGCCATACAATAGGGCTGACTTGGCATTTGAGTTGAAGATTATCATTTTCGTGTTGGACTGATATCTCCAAATGTTTCCCAATGCAATGAAAGCTCCTTTTGCCTTTTGTATTTTTATTTTGAAATCACTGTCTGTCCTCCCAACTTTGTCTATATTGCTGCCAAGATATGTGTACAATTCTGCATCTTGTAGTGGTGTTTCTTCAAGTTTGACATTATCATTTCTTGCATTTATTCTCATTATCTTTGTCTTTTCCCTGTGTATTTTCAGACCCACTTGTTATGACCTCTCAAGTATTTTCATTTTGTCTTGCATCTGATTATGATTATGGGACAGAAGAGCCAGTCATCAGCAAAGTCTAGATCATCAAGCTGTTTAGTCAGATTCCACTGGATTCCCATTCTGTTGTGTAATGTTGATGTTTTCATAACCCAATCTGTTGCTAGTAATAAAAGAAATGGAGACAAAAGGCATCCTGTCTCACTCCCATTCTTATCTCAAACGGTTCTGTATCTTGTCCTTCATAAAAAACTCTGCATGTCATGTCTTTATAAGTTTTCTTTTTTTAAGTTAATGATCTTCAAGGGAACTCCAAAAATGCCTCATCAAAAACTCCAAAATGATTCTCTGTCTACACTATCAAATGCCTTTTCATAGTCCACAAATCCAGTGTATAGCAGTGAATTCCATTCCATACTTTACTCATCTAATATTCTCAATGTGGCTGTATGGTCTGCACAGGATCTGTTTTGTCGAAAACCTGCATGTTCAACTCTCAGTTGTTTGTCTATGGATTCTTTTAATCTCTCAATACTTTTTCCTGGCACTGATAGTAACATTATTCCTCTATAATTTGTGCACACTTGTAAGTTTCCCTTCTTAGGCAACTTGATCAGATATCCTTCCTTCCATTCTGCTGGTAATTCTTCTCTGTCCCAGACTTTGCCAAGTAGTTTGTATAATATCTCTGTAGAGGTATCAATATCTGTTTTGATGGCCTCTGTTGGAATGCAATCTGGACAAGCTGCTTTTCCATCTTTCAGAAGCTTTATGGCTTTCTTTATTTCTTCTGTCTTTATTTCTTCTCGTTCCATATATTTTTTACTTGTTGCCAGTGGTCTTCTATATCTGCTACATCATCCAGCTGTTGTAGTGCTTCGTATTTGTTGGATACTGTGATGACAATTTTTCTCTTATTTCCTGAGTTCTTAGATATTTCACATTATACTGTTGTCTATAGCTATGTACTGTTGTAAATTTCTTGAGTTTGAATTTTCTTTTGGCTATCCAGTGCCCCCACAGTGAGTGCTTTTGGGGCTAGTCTGTCAACTCTCTCATTACCGCATACCCCAGCATGACCAGGACAGTAGATCCACACCAGTTCCTGCAGATTCGAAACTTTTATGAATGTTTTCCATGTATGCCATAGCCATCCATTTTGTGACTAGTTCTCCATTTTCATTCAGTGCACCTAATCCATGTTTTCCCATGATTTCTTCAAAGCCGGGATTGTCTTTTCCTTTTTTTTCATTTTGGTACCTCATCAAAATTGTGATGTCCTTTCTTCTTTTTTTATCCAAGACATTTTGTAGCCTGGTGTAAAATTCTTCTTTCACAGATTCATCTTTATCATTCGTTGTGGAATAACACTGAATGATGTTTATATTTATTTTCTTTTTGGCTGTTTTGAACATTGCTGTTATAAGTTAAGGTCACAATGTTTCCCATTCTATAAATGCTTTCTGTGCTTCCCTAGACAGCATTAGAGCCACTCCTTCACCGTGGTGGGCACTTTCCTCCTCATATCCTGATGACAAAATCATTTCTTCTATGATCAGTTTCTTCCTGTTTGTGCCCTTCTGCCTAGTCTCACAGACTCAGGGTATCAATCCTGTACTTCCACATTTCTGCTGCTAGTTGAGAAGTTTTCCCTTGTCCGTTTAGAGTTTGAATATTCCAGGTGCCAATCCTGGAGATTTTCCTAGATGAAAAAAGGTTAGTCGGCAACCCAGACTACTTTTGGATTTCTCCGGGTTGCTTAATGTGCCTCCTTTCCAGATGACCTTCTTCTGTCTTGGACAATTGAGTTGATTTATATTTGACTTATCCATAATGTTCGTTTAAGTTTTTGTGGTACAGAGTTGTTTACGGGATGGGGAACCAGCCCCATGCCCAACCCTCCTTCGTCGCCTTTTACGACATGCATAGTAGGGTACCGTGTTACTATTCTTTACTCCCATTTTGGGCCCCAGTAACACATGATACAAGGGAGAGCAAAAAAATGCTGCCTGCTTTTAGGTCACATGTTGACCAGGCCAGATTCTATGTTCAGCTGTAATGTTAATGTGTCATAGCATGTTATTTAACAGTTTTATTCTCTTTATTTGACATTTGTTATGTATGAATGACAAATGTCGAGGTGTCACGTGCTGGTCTTCAAAGCATGTATACACTGCTTAGACAGTGCAGACTAAATTAGCTTGGCCATGTCCACCGCATGGAAGATGGTCACATCCTGAAAGATATCTTCTACGGACAACTGGCAGATGGCAAAAGAACAGTTGGGCGACTGCAGCTGAGGTTCAGAGATGTGTGTAAGAGAGAAATGAGAGCACTGGACATAAATCCAGCAACCTGGGAGGATGAAGCTCTCTATGGCGCCACCTCAGATTGGGCGTCAAGAAGCTCTCACGACTATCAGAAGACAGGAGACAACGTCAAAAGGAACACCTGGAAAATAAGCAGCTAAGGGCTGTCACTTCAGGGGCGCATTCCCATAGTCAGTTATGACTGAAGGGGCTATTATTATTATTATTTGTGTAAATAAATTGCAGAGAAGTGAAGAAGCAAAAAATTTAAACGTAGGGAATGATTTTCCAAGCAACCTGTAGAATTCTTCAGAATGATCATCAAGAATGCTTAGAGCAGGTGTTCTTAAAAATTCTTATGCCATGGAGCCCTTTGATTTTCTGGTGAAGGCTACGGACACCTTTGATTGTCCGGTGCAGACTTTTGACCCCTTTGATTGTCCAGTGTAGACTACGGACCCCTTTGATAGTCCAGTGTAGACTATGGACCCCTTTGATAGTCCGGTGTAGACTATGGGCCCCTTTGATAGTCCAGTGTAGACTATGGACCCCTTTGATATTGTATGACACTGAAACATGGAGAATTTTTGTTTTTAATGCAGTCAAAAGAATTAAACTTTCTGAAATTTGTGCTTGTACTGAACTGAAGGTTTGAAATGGTATGACAGTGTGGAACTGATGGGAACTAAACTAGACAAATACTAGTGGAACAAGAGTTAAGGAGAAAATACAAGTGTTGGTTAGGATACACACTTTGAGGAAACCAGGTGATAGTATAACAAGGCAGTCCTTGTTCTGGAATCCCTCTAGGGTAAGAGCAATTGGGTGAGACAAACAAGGCAGTCCCTGTAATGGGATCCCTAGGGTTGTTGTTGTTTAACTAGGGCTGCTGAGCTTCTCGCTCTTCGGCAGCCAATACCAAGTTGAAGACTCCTTGGTATTATCTACACTGTAGATCTAGACTTTTTCTATGGCTTTTCTGCCATTCAGAAACGTGTTGAGTTGAAGTGATCTCCATTTTCTCCAGCTTGACTTGCATTTAAAGGATCTTCACATCTGGTCCCAAGCTAGGAGTAAGAAGTGCGTAGCATACTGTGCATTCATCGCCATCCAAGGGGACTCCAACTATGCAGAGATAAAAGACTGTATTCTGGTTCTGGGCTCTCTGAAGGAATTGTCACGTCCTGCACAGAGCCATTTCTTAGCTTCCCCTGCCTATCACTGGGCCCGTAGTGAGATCCTCCTGCATGCAGTCAACCAAGTAAAAGAATTATGCATGGGGCTCAAGTGACTTCTCCAACTTAGTGTGCAATGCTGGGTTCTCAACAAGTTTCACCACAGAGGGAATCCCTGGAAGTGTGTGGAGGATGTCAAGAGTCAAATAGGATGTAATTAGCCTCACAGACAGAGGTTCACTTCCCCGTACATATACTACAGTATTGTGCATTGCTGCTGGTCATATAAAGATGACTCTAGATAAACCTCCATGCATAATCTCTGGGGTCAGAGAAATAGAGTGACCCCCCCCCCCCCCCCCCCCCCATCCCAAACCAAAAAAAAAAAAACACGCACATACAGAGAAGACATGAAGGGATAAAGAAGGCGCGAACAGACCTTCAGTTAGTGGAGTATGACAGGAAGGTGTGGCATGAGTTTATTGAAGGCGTTTGCTCCTCAGGAGGCTAAAAGGTGATACATGAATAATAGCATCTTCTATTAATCAATGAATCAGTCAATAGCTATTAGCTCCCCAAGGAGCATAGGCCTTCAACAAACACATGCCCAGTCCTCCTGTCACGTGCCATCTCAAGATTTGTCCATGTCTACCTCATCGTTTTTATTTCCGTCTCCAGTTTTCTTCTTCGTGTGTTTTGTAGGTCTACCTCCTCCTTTCAACATATTTTATTTCATGTTTATAATTAGATACTGTGAATGTGAGTATGCTATTATTTTACCTGTACAACGTTGAATTCCTTGAATTGATGGGTAAATTGTATGTGAGAATAAATGAAATCAGTATAAAAGACGGGAGAAAGGAAGGGCAGAATGTCAGACGGGCCTGCGTGCCCAATTCTCAACCCTTTGAAAATAAAGTTCGTTCGTTCGTTCGTTCTCTTACCCTGAGGATTCCAGAACAAGAACCACCTTGTGACGCTATCACATGTTCCTCAATGTGTGTCCTGTCAATGGCCGCCATATTCTCCTCATCTATTAATAGCGTCTTATATTTCTTTGCCATGTTTCCTTGTATATGTCGCCTTGCGTGACTTTGTTACATATCTTTACTAACATGTTCAAATCCTTCATTGGTGTCTCAGTAATGTCAAACAATAAATAAAAAATTATTTAATTTCAGTTAATTATTAAATTTTAGTTTCATTATTCACACTCATGAAACTTTTCTTAATTCATTCTTGCCTCTAACGACCAGTTTCCATTTTTTTCTTCCCAGGCTCAATACATGCACTAAATACAGGTGCGTTTCATTTTATCTGAAAACTGAAGTGTTCTGAAAATCGACTAATTCTTTGGGTTTCCAAAATACAGCTGTCCACAACAATTTCGTATAAAATGATATTCATTCATTCATAACCCTCCACTCCCAAAGGAGCATAGGCCTTCATCAAGCACATGCCAAGTCCTCCTGTCACGTGCCATCATCTCAAGTTCTTTCCACGTTCTTCTTATCATTTTCACTTCTATTTCCAGCTCTCTTCTCCATGTGCTTCTTGGTCTACCTCTGCCTCTCTTGCCCTAGGGGTTCCAGAACAAGGACCGCCTTGTAATGCTATCAACAAGTTTCCTCAGTGTGTGTCCTATCCATCGCCATCGTCTTCTTCTCATCTCTTGTTCCACTGGCACTTGTCTAGTTCTTGTCCTCAGTTCCACGTTGGTAACCTTGTCATACCATTTTAATCCCTCTATTCTACGCAAGCACCCATTTATGAAAGTCTGTAGCTTTTTGGTAGTTGTCTTTGTTGTTCTCCATGTCTCAGAGCCATACAAAAGGACTTTTGCGGGTCTTTATCTGATTGTTTTAATATTCGGAGTAGACACTGCTACTCTAGCCAATGTTCAACTATGGGTAAAATTAGTAGACCAGACACACAGCCCTTCAACACGAACTCGTAAATGTCATCACAAAAGCAACACAGTTTATTGTACTGCTCCAAACGATAATCTTGAAATTCATATATATATATATAATGACGTTACATATATCGTCTTCAGTCTAGCTCTGTAGCTCGAACACCGTCCTCGACAGATTTACACATTTTAATATATTTCAACTCACGTTGTTCACAGAAATCATAATTCCTTTTACAAATACTGGCATCATCTCACGGAGGTATATGGATGATCCAGTGATGGAATACTTAGGAATATGTCAAGAAATACTATAATTCTCAGGAGCTTAGAAACCTACGTCCACCTTCCACAATGAAACATAGAGAAAACCCTAGCAGACAATCGTACACTTTTGGAGATACCGATCGTATTTTCTGCTAACGGAACCTCAAGGTAGTGACGTAACTTCCTGTTACCACGGACTACCGATAATAAGCAAATATGAATCCTTTGTCGAACCATTTTGATGTCCACAGACATGTTATGAATTTTAATCATAACAAGGACTGACTTCACATTTGAGTTGAAGATTCTTATTTTCGGGTTGGATCCGATTTCTCTTGATCTCCATTTATTTCCCAATGCAATGAAATATTGAAAGCTCCTCTTGCTTTTTGTATTTTTAGTTTGATATCACTGTCTGTTCCTCCAACTTTGTCTATATTGCTGCCAAGATATGTGTACGATTCTACATCTTGTATTGGTGTTTCTTCAAGTTCAAACCCTGTTATCATTACCTGCATTTATTCTCATTATTTTTTGTCTTTTCTCTGTGTATTTTCAGACCCAATTGCTGTGACCTCTCATCGAGTGTTTTCAATTTGTCCTGCATCTGATTACGGTTATGGGACAGAAGAGCCAAGTCATCAGCAAAATCCAGATCATCCAACTGCTTAGTCAAGAGTCCACTAGATTCATCTCTCAGTTTCTTGTCTATGGACTCTTTTAATCTCTCAAGGATAATCCTGTTTAATACTTTTCCTGGCACTGATAGTAACATTATTCCTCTATAATCTGTGCACTCTTGTAAATTTCCCTTCTTAGGCAACTTAACCAGATATTCTTCCATCCATTCTGCTGGTATCTCTTCCTTCAAACAGAGCTAAATCTAATCACATCTAACTTCCAGTTCCTGTTTCCAAATGCAAAGATATGCTTTTCATCTATTATACCTCTAGTTCGCTCACATTATCGGAAATCTGTTGAGATTAACAAGAAATTGAAAAAGCATTGCATCAGACACCACCATACATTTATAGAACACTCCTCGTTCCTTGCCACATCTGGAGCTCCTAAGAAGAATCTTTATAGCAACGACCTTTCCTTATCCGATCAAGGAACCAGTATGTTGGCGACAAACATCAAACATCCAGAAAACACCCCCAGAGGCACAACCAGCACATCAGCATCCAAGTATCCTTCTAAACGACACACGAGTGCAACCAGCTACTCCTCTAATGCAAATTACGACCTTGAGTTTCCATCAATACCCACAACTTCAAACACCAGCCAGACAACACTGTCACACAATCAGGAGTATCAAGACATACCCCTTGTTAGAACTACAGATGTGCAGGAAACAACCAATAATATCAGCCTTCAGAAACATTCTACGACCGACGACCCACCTCAACAACAACAGCCTGAGGCACTCCATCCCCAAAGGTCTGTAAGTGACTCAATTCAAACAACTCAGGGTCCATCTACTGAAATCTTTCCACGTCCGCTGTCGTACCGGACACCAATGAGAGATCAGCCATCATCGCTGTCATCACATGTTTTCCCATATCAACCCGCACATCCAACCTTTCATAACTTTCTACATCAGCAAAGCCTCTTGAACTGCGCACCTTACACTTGGAGGTCCTACTGGCCGGAATATCCCATTCATACAACAACAATACCTCCACATCCAGCTCACACCTACTATCAAATGAATCATCTATCACGGCTTAATCCATCTCGCTTTTATTTTCAACAACCCTCTCCTCAACATTATCAGTGACTGTTCACTTCACAAGCCGACGTCTCTGTAGGACCAGTAACTGTCGGATAATGCTTATCTATTTGTTCTCAATGTCTGCCCGTCTATTCTCTTGGTGCAGCTTAACTTTGTTGTTAACATTCACAGTGTGGATGGGTGCGCTTGTTTTGTGACAATTTTCTTACAATGTTTACATAGTTCCGTTATCTGAATTGTTTTGAATTAGTTGTATTACGTTTCGCATTTATTTACTAGTACTATTGTGGCCGTGGATCGTATTAGAAGGTTCGGACCACTGCCCTTTCAGTAGATAGTATGTAGTAAGGTAAATGTGACAAACTTCCTTCTTTCAGACTGATAAAAATATTTTCTCATACTCTCTGTTGATTCAAACGAATTCACTTGAGTAATAGCAGTGAAGATGTCAAAGGTCGAACTTTATTAACAAGGTTAGCAGTCTTTCATAACAACAGCTTCTTCAGCAACAAAAGTATTCAATATTCAAAACTGCAATTTCTTGTCTTCTTACTACTTGCTTTTTTCAGCTATCACAATGTCATTTAATTCTTCAGGTAGAAACTTCTTGTCTCTCTTCCGTGCTGACCGTTTTTTCTATGTTTTTCTTTTCATATGTCTCTTGGTATATCTCACTGAGAGAGTATTATTATTCGGTGGGTTTTGAAATAAAGTATCTTTTGTCATACTGACAATTTTAAGCGTACAAAATTTTGTTCTCAATCGAAATACACCTTTTCTTTCACAACTATCTTGTCCTCAAAATAAATACTATCACCACAAATACTGACGTACACAAATTTATGATCAGTAATGTACTGAGCGTTTCTCTATGTTTTTTTTCTCACACAAATCTTACGCTGAGCGCGTTTTACAAAATCTAACTTTAACACTCGGGAGAGAACCCTTTTCTCTTCCTACGCCTAGCGCGTCTCAATATCCACTGCCAAATTCCTGTTCTAACCTATCTTCGTGTCCCCCCCCCCCCTAAACTGTGTTCACGCATCTCGACTTTCCCGTGCATACCTTTTCCCTCAACTCACTTAAAATCCGCAAGGGACCCAATCCTACATTATCTCCCTTTGCTGTTTTTAACTGAATACCATACCCTCTTCTTTAAAAGCTTACTACCAAAATCATACATGCTAATTTATTAAACCATAACTGATAACCCACTACATCTGCTTAACCCAAATCTAACACTTTAATCTACCAACCGAAATATGTGGAGTTTCCTCCCTTTTCTCAAAGCATCCCTTCACTCATTTTATCTCCCTTCAACTAAGACAAATAGTCTATATCTACACCCATCGGGAGCCGCGCTAGCGTAGTGGTTACAACACCGCTCTGGCGACCGGGTGATACAGGATCAAACCCGGGCGACGGCATTTGAGGATTTTTCGTCGACCGGGATTTGGACTGGATTAACTCGAGACCTGGCGAGGACATTTGAAGGAGTGTCGTCGACCAGGGACTGGCGGCTCCTGAGCCGACCCAGCTGCAATGGGTACCTCCGAAATCGGCGAGTATTTGCCTGAATGGCGAGGGACATTTGTCTCTGTACAAGAAATAAAGGGATACTCACGTAAAATCAATGTCAGGTTAGACAAAAAAAAAAAAATGATAACCTGAGATTCCGCCTCGAGTATTAGCGGGCGAACGCAAAAAAAAAAAAAAAAAATCTACACCCATTCATATTTCCTAAACCATTTCTCTACACTCTTTTACCCTGCTAAAACCAAACCACAGTTCACACTATTAATCTCACTTCTTTAGCAACTTCGCGATGTTTAATTAGTTATTTACTTTCTAAATAATAACATTCCTATGTGTTCGGAACAGACTGTATTTGAAGATTAAAAACCTCACTTTTGCAAAGATCCACATACATTTAACCGTGTCCACGAACGTTAGTGAAATCTACTGTAGTGTATATTTTATAATTTGTTTACAATTTTATATTAACCCTTGTTACTAATTTTTATTGCGTCTTACTATTATTTGTCTTGGTGCCAATTCCTCTCATTCCTACGTCCCCCATTCACCCTTTCCTCCTGACTATTATCATGTCCGAGTGCAAAAACTCTAATCAAAATATAGGCAATATCACTAATCCATGGCTTAAACTAACAGGGCTTAAAATTGGACATTTAAACATTTACCACCTGCTAGGTAAGCTTTCTGAAGTCTCCACCTCTCTCCAACAAAACTTCCACATATTCGGTTTTTCTGAAACCCGTCTCAACGACAAAATTACAGATGAAGAAATTAGCATTCATGGATTCACAACCATCCGGAGGGATTCTAACAGACAACTTGAAACAGGGCAAGTCATATACATCTCAACATCTTTTCAGTACAGACGCCGTGATGATCTAGAATACGTGCATTGAATGTATATGGCTTGAAATAAAACTCCCCAACCTGACCCCTGTTTTAATTGGTTACATGTACCGGAACCCTAGCCCTTCTACTGTATGGTTTGACACATTCTTACGAATGATGGACAATGTTTGGGCTTCTTCGAAGGAAATTATTCTACTGGGGGATTTCAATATTGACCTTCACAAACCGAACAACACGTGGAATAATATCACAATCTCATACAATCTCACACAGTTAGTCACCCAACCCACGAGAGTAACAGACTCATCATCTACACTAATTGATCACATCTATACGACCTGCCCAGAAAACATTATAGAATGCAGTCACACAGACAGCTATAAGCGACCACTATCCTATTTACTGTACCTGGACGAGAAAGAGGTTCAAAGCACCTAAAACGGAACACATCACAGTCACTACAGAAATTTCAAAAACTTTAACCTTCAGTTGTTTCTACAAGACCTACAAATATCCCCTCTCTCATACGTGTACCAACTTCCGCATCCAGAAGAAGCCATAACTTACTGGACACAAACTTTCTACAACTTATTCGACAAACATGTTCCTATAAAGCAGGTCCGTGTCAAAAACATCAGAAAGACCTCCTGGATAACAAAAGAAATATTATCAGCAATGAAAGAGTGGGACGACGAGGCTCATAAGCTCAAAGATTTCAGCAGGTATCGGACACTTAGAAACAAAGTACAGTACCTCATTCGCCAGGAAAAGAAACTACATTTCAGAAAGATGATTCAAGACAAAGCAAACAGCAAAGAAGTCTGGGCAGCCATTAGAACACTAACGCACAAATCAAAGTCACTAAACTCTTTACCAAAAAGCTGCTCACTCACGTCAACTCATTTTAGTAACCACTTCAAAACAGAAATTACCTATCTCAAGTCGACACTAAAGCCTATGGACTGCGATATTAGTAAATTAACAGACTTCTGCAGCACTGAACACACCACAACAGATCTAAGAGATATTCCTTTTCTAACAGTACACGAAGTACTCAAATATATCTTGGCATTAAAAAACAACAACTCATCTGGACTTGATGGTATCAGCAATAAGATTCTACGTTACGCTGCGCCCATCATTTGCGACTCCTTAACCTATGTATACAACCAATGTATTGCACACAACTACTTCCCTACAGCATTTAAAACTGCCAAAGTGTATCCTCTCTATAAATCTGGCTCACATAGCGATCCCAACAGTTACAGACCAATATCCATTCTATCATCTATATCAAAACCACTAGAGAAACACATTTACAACACTACACTTCAGCACCTAACAGCAAACAAACTGCTCATTGAGAGCCAGTCAAGTTTTAGACCCAAACATTCCTGTCACACAGCTCTCAACTGGCTGTCGAACATAAATGATGGAAAATTATGTGGTGCTGTTTTTGTTGACTTCAAAAAAGCATTTGACATGATTGACCACACTATCTTGGTTCAAAAGTTAGAAACCCTCAGAATAGGTCCTAATCCACTAAACATCATCAAATCATTCCTGGCAGATCGACAACAGTTAGTGTTCCACAACAACTCGACATCAGACTTCTCGAAGATAGATACAGGAGTATCGCAGGGTTCTATTCTTGGACCCCTACTCTTCGCACTGTTCATCAACGACCTGCCACTACATCTAAAATATTCAACATGTGGCCTCTTTGCAGATGATTGTACGCGGGGCGTTCAGAAAGTAATGCACCACATCGTTTTTTATCAGGAGCTGTTTATTCAAAAAGCATGAAATGTGTACACAATATACATGGATATGTCATGTAAACATCGGTATTATTCAACATAATCCCCATCAACTTGTACGGCTTTATGCTAGCGCGAAACAAGTGCATGTATTCCTGTGGTAAAGTGGGATGTTATGAATATTTATAGGGGACTTAGTGTACTGACTGAGATCAGCTGTGAAGGTATCTATATCTAATAAGAGTAGTGTATTATAGATAACCTTACTTACTGCCACATATGTATACCTCAGTCAGAATTATTCTGGAATAGTGTGATGACTACGTTATATGTCTAGGGTATGTGTATGATGAAGTGTAAGTCATAACAACAACAGACAGATAAACAATTTAATTTATTCCACCACACTTGACAACACTGTGACACTCACATACATATAACACTCTAAGAGGATATCTTAAAGGAGTCACTGATAACTTTTCAAATAACAATATGTATTCAGTGCTGTCATGAATGTATATGTGTCCTGATTCAAATACAAAGGGAACCAGGAATCACAATCAATTTTAATTACAAGTTATATGTACAGAATTTATTAATATGATTCTTGTATTGACATATATTATTACTGGTATCCTATGTGTGTCAGTTGTGTAGTGTTAATATGAGGTAATACTGGTTTGGTTTTGTTCAAGCTCTGTTGGTATTTGTCATCATGACTTCAATAGTTTGTTTATATTGGAACTAGTATTGGAGATGTTCTCAGTTCCTGGTATTAAAACAATTAAATTCCCCTCTTAATTTTTGTTTACAATGTCATTTTAAGATGGGGGTACATAATGTTGAGCTCCATGGCCACACTCTCTTATCTTGCGTGATGACTGCAGTAAAAGACTCCTCTGCTCGTTTACTGTAATGAGTTCTGGAGCCACCCCACTGGTTGCTATATGGACCAAGGAGTATGCTGTCCACCTCTGGCTTCAGCAAAGCTCTGACCAGGTGCTGCTCAATAACTTTAAGACCACGGTCCCTGAAACAAGAAGGTTGTACCTTCTACGTCAGAACTAATTTATACTCCATTTCTACACTGAGCACAATACATCACAAACATTGAGTTCAGAGCGTTAGGCCAACTGTCAGCTTCATCTGAAATACTTTATACCAGTATTTCCCTCCCTAATGGTTACTACGCCTCTGCAATTCCAGCATTATTTCTTTCTAGTTAATAATCTAGGTGTCAGTGTACTGTTTGGCCATTCCATGCAGTTTTACTTTCCTCCGACACCTTCTGTTCAGGCTGGAGCACTATAGGCTTTACATCATGTTCGCTACTGAACCACACATATATACAGACATAATTTATCAATTTACATTCAATTTTCATTTTAAAATATTGAATATTTCAAGCTTACCACAATTCATGGAAATAATAATAAACAGTTTCGTTGACTGGCAATGAATATAGCACAACTCCGATCTGCCGATGTCCCAGGCTTTATTTTATAAAAAATATACACTGGTGCTCAACGCACTGCTTCTTAGTAGGTTTATTACAAGATGTGGCAATGAACAGACGCTCTGAATTGAGTACATTCGCAGCTCTACCCAATCACACCACGTCTACACATCTTTTCAAAAAAGTACCCCCTTTCTCACGTTTCCCCTGACAACACAAGATAGTATTTATAGTCCGACCAATCGTGTTTAGTCTTTCATTTGTTGCGCTCCAATCACATAGGAGTTAACATGGTAGGCTATTTCCGTAACGTAATGTTTTTTCAAACACGTTATAAAAAAAATTTTATGAGCAGAAATGATTTCATGCTGTCAGGCACCCCCACTATTTTATTTTTGGCCATAACTTGGTAATTCCTAGACTATTTGCGTAACGTTTTACATATTCTTTGTCAGCAAACCCTAAGGAATCCAAATATCTCAATCTAAGGGAGCTAGGTGGCTGCGTTCAAAATGTGCATTTTCTACCACCTCCTGTTCACTTCAATCCCCATGTGGTGTCTGGGTACTGTCATGTTTTCAAACGTAAACCGGTATAATGTCATAATTCCCAATAAGCGTTTTTCAGGATTTTAAAACCTAACTCTGGTATGGGTAGTGAATTTTATCACTGTCGATTTGAAATAAAGTTAGTGCATGTGGCCTTACACGCGTGATGGCAGCAATTGTGTATCGCGCGACGCGTGTTTAGTGTTGCAGGTGTCCCTGCTTTCTGCCTCTCCCTTCTCTCTATCCTTTAGTCCATCTGTCTTTTAGTTACGCCGTGTATAAAATGGAATGAATGAAATATTAAATTTAGGTCATTGATCAGCTTGCGTATCTCAAGGTTTTTCCAAGAAATACAGTACACGTTTCATTGAAGAAAGCGTGCAGCGACACAGTAGGCTTTTACTATCAACGTGAAAGCGTTACAATTTGCCGACGAAGTAGAAAACAAGGGGGATTTCGAGTACAGTCATTGTGACAGCACTGTTCTTTACCATTCTTCTTTCCTTTTATTAAATTTATTTGTTAGGCTTTGCATTTACGTTTTAATTTATATATGGGGATTAGAATAATTCACGACATCTCCCCTCTTAAAACAGACATTATATGTCAGTCCTTTATTCTATATACACATAGAGAAATTTATTATTATTTCTGGGGTTTACGGTGATTCTCATCACACGGATGGCGGCTTAAAAAATCCGCTCCCAAATTTGTTTTTCCAGATATATACTCAATGCTAAAATTATAGGGAGCCAAAAGCAAGGACCATCGGAGTAACCTAGAGTTCTCATGCCTAGCCTGGGCTAGAAACGATAAAGGTTTGTGATCCGTTTGCAACTTAAATGCCTTCCCATACAGATAAATATTGAATTTCTTTATTGCCCATATTACTGCAAGACATTCTTTTTCGCTAGTTGAGTAGTTGATTTCAGCTTTATTCAATTTTCTGCTAGCATATGCCACTGGGCTTAATTCCCCATCCAATGCATCTGTTTTCTGTAGTAGAGTTGCACCTAACCCAATATTACTGGCATCCGTCCTTACTATGAATTCTTGACTTAAGTCAGGTAATTTCAAAATAGGTTTACTTGTGAGCTTTTCCTTCAATTCTTGGTAAGCCATTTCACATTGTGGTGTCCATGTAATGCGATCTGGATGTCCTTTACGTGTCAAATCAGTTAACGGTGCACATATGGAATTAAAGTTTTTGATATACTTCTGGTAGAAACCACATAATGAGACAAAGGATCTCACGTCCTTCTTGGTTTGTGGTCTCGGGGCTTTCTTTAGTTTCTCTAAATTCTTTGGGTCAGGGGTCATGTTTCCCTGATAAACTGTGTGTCCCAAAAATTCCAATTCTTTACATCCAACGCAACATTTGGTTGGTCGGGCTGTTAAATTTGCTTCCCTAAGTCGATCAAACAGCATCTTCAGAGAGTCAATGTGTTCCTCAAATGTTTCTGTTGCTATAAGGATATCATCCATGAAATTTGTTATACATGGATTATTCAGAGGGTCCAATAATTTTCTCATCATTCTAGAGAAGACACTAGGCGCATTCTTCAATCCAAATGGCAATCTATTAAACTCATAGTGTCCTTCTGAGGTACTAAAAGCTAGGTATGGTCTAACCTCAGGCTTTGCTGGAATCTGATAGTATCCTTTACTCAGATCCACTTTTGAGAAATATTTAGCTTTATTTAGTCTGGCAAACAGCTGATTTGTATCCGGCAATGGATCCACCTGTCCTTCTGTAATAGCATTCAGTCTCCTGTAATCTATACAGAGTCTATGTTCTCCAGAGGGCTTCCTTAAGAGTACAACACCGGAACTATATGAGGATTCACTGTGTGAAATAATTCCTTCCTTCAATAGATAGATTAGTA
>JAMPIV010004137.1:0-48132 GCA_024509875.1 Oreohelix idahoensis | reverse complement strand
CTTTAGACCAGGTTTTCTGCACAGGAACCCGCTTTAGACCAGGTTTTCTGCACAGGAACCCGCTTTAGACCAGGTTTTCTGCACAGGAACCCGCTTTAGACCAGGTTTTCTGCACAGGAACCCGCTTTAGACCAGGTTTTCTGCCAGGAACCCGCTTTAGACCAGGTTTTCTGCACAGGAACCCGCTTTAGACCAGGTTTTCTGCACAGGAACCCGCTTTAGACCAGGTTTTCTGCACAGGAACCCGCTTTAGACCAGGTTTTCAGTACAGGAACCCGCTTTAGACCAGGTTTTCTGCACAGGAACCCGCTTTAGACCAGGTTTTCTGCACAGGAACCCGCTTTAGACCAGGTTTTCTGCACAGGAACCCGCTTTAGACCAGGTTTTCTGCACAGGAACCCGCTTTAGACCAGGTTTTCTGCACAGGAACCCGCTTTAGACCAGGTTTTCTGCACAGGAACCCGCTTTAGACCAGGTTTTCTGCACAGGAACCCGCTTTAGACCAGGTTTTCTGCACAGGAACCCGCTTTAGACCAGGTTTTCTGCACAGGAACCCGCTTTAGACCAGGTTTTCTGCACAGGAACCCGCTTTAGACCAGGTTTTCTGCACAGGAACCCGCTTTAGACCAGGTTTTCTGCACAGGAACCCGCTTTAGACCAGGTTTTCTGCCAAGGAACCCGCTTTAGACCAGGTTTTCTGCACAGGAACCCGCTTTAGACCAGGTTTTCTGCACAGGAACCCGCTTTAGACCAGGTTTTCTGCACAGGAACCCGCTTTAGACCAGGTTTTCTGCACAGGAACCCGCTTTAGACCAGGTTTTCTGCACAGGAACCCGCTTTAGACCAGGTTTTCTGTACATGAACCCGCTTTAGACCAGGTTTTCTGCACAGGAACCCGCTTTAGACCAGGTTTTCTGCACAGGAACCCGCTTTAGACCAGGTTTTCTGCACAGGAACCCGCTTTAGACCAGGTTTTCTGCACAGGAACCCCTTTAGACCAGGTTTTCTGCACAGGAACCCGCTTTAGACCAGGTTTTCTGCACAGGAACCCGCTTTAGACCAGGTTTTCTGCACAGGAACCCGCTTTAGACCAGGTTTTCTGCACAGGAACCCGCTTTAGACCAGGTTTTCTGCACAGGAACCCGCTTTAGACCAGGTTTTCTGCACAGGAACCCGCTTTAGACCAGGTTTTCTGCACAGGAACCCGCTTTAGACCAGGTTTTCTGCACAGGAACCCGCTTTAGACCAGGTTTTCTGCACAGGAACCCGCTTTAGACCAGGTTTTTCTGCACAGGAACCCGCTTTAGACCAGGTTTTCTGCACAGGAACCCGCTTTAGACCAGGTTTTCTGCACAGGAACCCGCTTTAGACCAGGTTTTCTTTACAGGAACCCGCTTTAGACCAGGTTTTCTGTACAGGAACCCGCTTTAGACCAGGTTTTCTGCACAGGAACCCGCTTTAGACCAGGTTTTCTGCACAGGAACCCGCTTTAGACCAGGTTTTCTGCACAGGAACCCGCTTTAGACCAGGTTTTCTGCACAGGAACCCGCTTTAGACCAGGTTTTCTGCACAGGAACCCGCTTTAGACAGGTTTTCTGCACAGGAACCCGCTTTAGACCAGGTTTTCTGTACAGGAACCCGCTTTAGACCAGGTTTTCTGTACAGGAACCCGCTTTAGACCAGGTTTTCTGCACAGGAACCCGCTTTAGACCAGGTTTTCTGCACAGGAACCCGCTTTAGACCAGGTTTTTCTGCACAGGAACCCGCTTTAGACCAGGTTTTCTGTACAGGAACCCGCTTTAGACCAGGTTTTCTGCACAGGAACCCGCTTTAGACCAGGTTTTCTGCACAGGAACCCGCTTTAGACCAGGTTTTTCTGCACAGGAACCCGCTTTAGACCAGGTTTTCTGTACAGGAACCCGCTTTAGACCAGGTTTTCTGTACAGGAACCCGCTTTAGACCAGGTTTTCTGTACAGGAACCCGCTTTAGACCAGGTTTTCTGCACAGGAACCCGCTTTAGACCAGGTTTTCTGCACAGGAACCCGCTTTAGACCAGGTTTTCTGCACAGGAACCCGCTTTAGACCAGGTTTTCTGCACAGGAACCCGCTTTAGACCAGGTTTTCTGCACAGGAACCCGCTTTAGACCAGGTTTTCTGCACAGGAACCCGCTTTAGACCAGGTTTTCTGCACAGGAACCCGCTTTAGACCAGGTTTTCTGCACAGGAACCCGCTTTAGACCAGGTTTTCTGCACAGGAACCCGCTTTAGACCAGGTTTTCTGCACAGGAACCCGCTTTAGACCAGGTTTTCTGCACAGGAACCCGCTTTAGACCAGGTTTTCTGCACAGGAACCCGCTTTAGACCAGGTTTTCTGCACAGGAACCCGCTTTAGACCAGGTTTTCTGCACAGGAACCCGCTTTAGACCAGGTTTTCTGCACAGGAACCCGCTTTAGACCAGGTTTTCTGTACAGGAACCCGCTTTAGACCAGCTTTTCTGCCCAGGAACCCGCTTTAGACCAGGTTTTCTGCACAGGAACCCGCTTTAGACCAGGTTTTCTGCACAGGAACCCGCTTTAGACCAGGTTTTCTGCACAGGAACCCGCTTTAGACCAGGTTTTCTGCACAGGAACCCGCTTTAGACCAGGTTTTCTGCACAGGAACCCGCTTTAGACCAGGTTTTTCTGTACAGGAACCCGCTTTAGACCAGGTTTTCTGCACAGGAACCCGCTTTAGACCAGGTTTTTCTGCACAGGAACCCGCTTTAGACCAGGTTTTCTGCACAGGAACCCGCTTTAGACCAGGTTTTCTGCACAGGAACCCGCTTTAGACCAGGTTTTCTGCACAGGAACCCGCTTTAGACCAGGTTTTCTGCACAGGAACACGCTTTAGACCAGGTTTTCTGTACAGGAACCCGCTTTAGACCAGGTTTTCTGCACAGGAACCCGCTTTAGACCAGGTTTTCTGCACAGGAACCCGCTTTAGACCAGGTTTTCTGCACAGGAACCCGCTTTAGACCAGGTTTTCTGTACAGGAACCCGCTTTAGACCAGGTTTTCTGTACAGGAACCCGCTTTAGACCAGGTTTTCTGCACAGGAACCCGCTTTAGACCAGGTTTTCTGCACAGGAACCCGCTTTAGACCAGGTTTTCTGCACAGGAACCCGCTTTAGACCAGGTTTTCTGCACAGGAACCCGCTTTAGACCAGGTTTTCTGCACCGGAACCCGCTTTAGACCAGGTTTTCTGCACAGGAACCCGCTTTAGACCAGGTTTTCTGCACAGGAACCCGCTTTAGACCAGGTTTTCTGCACAGGAACCCGCTTTAGACCAGGTTTTCTGCACAGGAACCCGCTTTAGACCAGGTTTTCTGCACAGGAACCCGCTTTAGACCAGGTTTTCTGCACAGGAACCCGCTTTAGACCAGGTTTTCTGCACAGGAACCCGCTTTAGTCCAGGTTTTCTGCACAGGAACCCGCTTTAGACCAGGTTTTCTGCACAGGAACCCGCTTTAGACCAGGTTTTCTGCACAGGAACCCGCTTTAGACCAGGTTTTCTGCACAGGAACCCGCTTTAGACCAGGTTTTCTGTACAGGAACCCGCTTTAGACCAGGTTTTCTGCACAGGAACCCGCTTTAGACCAGGTTTTCTGCACAGGAACCCGCTTTAGACCAGGTTTTTCTGCACAGGAACCCGCTTTAGACCAGGTTTTCTGCACAGGAACCCGCTTTAGACCAGGTTTTCTGCACAGGAACCCGCTTTAGACCAGGTTTTCTGCACAGGAACCCGCTTTAGACCAGGTTTTCTGCACGGGAACCCGCTTTAGACCAGGTTTTCTGCACAGGAACCCGCTTTAGACCAGGTTTTCTGCACAGGAACCCGCTTTAGACCAGGTTTTCTGCACAGGAACCCGCTTTAGACCAGGTTTTCTGCACAAGAACCCGCTTTAGACCAGGTTTTCTGCACAGGAACCCGCTTTAGACCAGGTTTTCTGCACAGGAACCCGCTTTAGACCAGGTTTTCTGCACAGGAACCCGCTTTAGACCAGGTTTTCTGCACAGGAACCCGCTTTAGACCAGGTTTTCTGCACAGGAACCCGCTTTAGACCAGGTTTTTCTGCACAGGAACCCGCTTTAGACCAGGTTTTCTGCACAGGAACCCGCTTTAGACCAGGTTTTCTGCACAGGAACCCGCTTTAGACCAGGTTTTCTGTACAGGAACCCGCTTTAGACCAGGTTTTCTGCACAGGAGCCCGCTTTAGACCAGGTTTTCTGCACAGGAACCCGCTTTAGACCAGGTTTTCTGCACAGGAACCCGCTTTAGACCAGGTTTTCTGCACAGGAACCCGCTTTAGACCAGGTTTTCTGCACAGGAACCCGCTTTAGACCAGGTTTTCTGCACAGGAACCCGCTTTAGACCAGGTTTTCTGCACAGGAACCCGCTTTAGACCAGGTTTTCTGCACAGGAACCCGCTTTAGACCAGGTTTTCTGCACAGGAACCCGCTTTAGACCAGGTTTTCTGCACAGGAACCCGCTTTAGACCAGGTTTTCTGCACAGGAACCCGCTTTAGACCAGGTTTTCTGCACAGGAACCCGTTTAGACCAGGTTTTCTGCACAGGAACCCGCTTTAGACCAGGTTTTCTGCACAGGAACCCGCTTTAGACCAGGTTTTCTGCACAGGAACCCGCTTTAGACCAGGTTTTCTGCACAGGAACCCGCTTTAGACCAGGTTTTCTGCACAGGAACCCGCTTTAGACCAGGTTTTCTGCACAGGAACCCGCTTTAGACCAGGTTTTCTGCACAGGAACCCGCTTTAGACCAGGTTTTCTGCACAGGAACCCGCTTTAGACCAGGTTTTCTGCACAGGAACCCGCTTTAGACCAGGTTTTCTGTACAGGAACCCGCTTTAGACCAGGTTTTCTGCACAGGAACCCGCTTTAGACCAGGTTTTCTGCACAGGAACCCGCTTTAGACCAGGTTTTCTGCACAGGAACCCGCTTTAGACCAGGTTTTCTGCACAGGAACCCGCTTTAGACCAGGTTTTCTGCACAGGAACCCGCTTTAGACCAGGTTTTCTGCACAGGAACCCGGTTTAGACCAGGTTTTCTGCACAGGAACCCGCTTTAGACCAGGTTTTCTGCACAGGAACCCGCTTTAGACCAGGTTTTCTGCACAGGAACCCGCTTTAGACCAGGTTTTCTGCACAGGAACCCGCTTTAGACCAGGTTTTCTGCACAGGAACCCGCTTTAGACCAGGTTTTCTGCACAGGAACCCGCTTTAGACCAGGTTTTCTGCACAGGAACCCGCTTTAGACCAGGTTTTCTGCACAGGAACCCGCTTTAGACCAGGTTTTCTGCACAGGAACCCGCTTTAGACCAGGTTTTCTGCACAGGAACCCGCTTTAGACCAGGTTTTCTGCACAGGAACCCGCTTTAGACCAGGTTTTCTGCACAGGAACCCGCTTTAGACCAGGTTTTCTGCACAGGAACCCGCTTTAGACCAGGTTTTCTGCACAGGAACCCGCTTTAGACCAGGTTTTCTGTACAGGAACCCGCTTTAGACCAGGTTTTCTGTACAGGAACCCGCTTTAGACCAGGTTTTCTGTACGGGAACCCGCTTTAGACCAGGTTTTCTGTACAGGAACCCGCTTTAGACCAGGTTTTCTGTACAGGAACCCGCTTTAGACCAGGTTTTCTGCACAGGAACCCGCTTTAGACCAGGTTTTCTGCACAGGAACCCGCTTTAGACCAGGTTTTCTGCACAGGAACCCGCTTTAGACCAGGTTTTCTGTACAGGAACCCGCTTTAGACCAGGTTTTCTGTACAGGGACCGGCGTTAGACCAGGTTTTCTGCACAGGGACCCGCTTTAGACCAGGTTTTCTGCACAGGAACCCGCTTTAGACCAGGTTTTCTGCACAGGAACCCGCTTTAGACCAGGTTTTCTGCACAGGAACCCGCTTTAGACCAGGTTTTCTGCACAGGAACCCGCTTTAGACCAGGTTTTCTGCACAGGAACCCGCTTTAGACCAGGTTTTCTGCACAGGAACCCGCTTTAGACCAGGTTTTCTGCACAGGAACCCGCTTTAGACCAGGTTTTTTTCACAGGAACCCGCTTTAGACCAGGTTTTCTGCACAGGAACCCGCTTTAGACCAGGTTTTCTGCACAGGAACCCGCTTTAGACCAGGTTTTCTGCACAGGAACCCGCTTTAGACCAGGTTTTGTGCACAGGAACCCGCTTTAGACCAGGTTTTCTGCACAGGAACCCGCTTTAGACCAGGTTTTCTGCACAGGAACCCGCTTTAGACCAGGTTTTCTGCACAGGAACCCGCTTTAGACCAGGTTTTCTGCACAGGAACCCGCTTTAGACCAGGTTTTCTGCACAGGAACCCGCTTTAGACCAGGTTTTCTGCACAGGAACCCGCTTTAGACCAGGTTTTCTGCACAGGAACCCGCTTTAGACCAGGTTTTCTGTACAGGAACCCGCTTTAGACCAGGTTTTCTGCACAGGAACCCGCTTTAGACCAGGTTTTCTGCACAGGAACCCGCTTTAGACCAGGTTTTCTGCACAGGAACCCGCTTTAGACCAGGTTTTCTGCACAGGAACCCGCTTTAGACCAGGTTTTCTGCAGACCAGGTTTTCTGCACAGGAACCCGCTTTAGACCAGGTTTTCTGCACAGGAACCCGCTTTAGACCAGGTTTTCTGCACAGGAACCCGCTTTAGACCAGGTTTTCTGCACAGGAACCCGCTTTAGACCAGGTTTTCTGCACAGGAACCCGCTTTAGACCAGGTTTTCTGCACAGGAACCCGCTTGAGACCAGGTTTTCTGCACAGGAACCCGCTTTAGACCAGGTTTTCTGCACAGGAACCCGCTTTAGACCAGGTTTTCTGCACAGGAACCCGCTTTAGACCAGGTTTTCTGCACAGGAACCCGCTTTAGACCAGGTTTTCTGCACAGGAACCCGCTTTAGACCAGGTTTTCTGCACAGGAACCCGCTTTAGACCAGGTTTTCTGCACAGGAACCCGCTTTAGACCAGGTTTTCTGCCCAGGCACCCGCTTTAGACCAGGTTTTCTGCACAGGAACCCGCTTTAGACCAGGTTTTCTGCACAGGAACCCGCTTTAGACCAGGTTTTCTGCACAGGAACCCGCTTTAGACCAGGTTTTCTGCACAGGAACCCGCTTTAGACCAGGTTTTCTGCACAGGAACCCGCTTTAGACCAGGTTTTCTGTACAGGAACCCGCTTTAGACCAGGTTTTCTGCACAGGAACCCGCTTTAGACCAGGTTTTCTGCACAGGAACCCGCTTTAGACCAGGTTTTTTCTGCACAGGAACCCGCTTTAGACCAGGTTTTCTGCACAGGAACCCGCTTTAGACCAGGTTTTCTGCACAGGAACCCGCTTTAGACCAGGTTTTCTGCACAGGAACCCGCTTTAGACCAGGTTTTCTGCACAGGAACCCGCTTTTAGACCAGGTTTTCTGCACAGGAACCCGCTTTAGACCAGGTTTTCTGCACAGGAACCCGCTTTAGACCAGGTTTTTCTGCACAGGAACCCGCTTTAGACCAGGTTTTCTGCACAGGAACCCGCTTTAGACCAGGTTTTCTGCACAGGAACCCGCTTTAGACCAGGTTTTCTGCACAGGAACCCGCTTTAGACCAGGTTTTCTGCACAGGAACCCGCTTTAGACCAGGTTTTCTACACAGGAACCCGCTTTAGACCAGGTTTTCTGCACAGGAACCCGCTTTAGACCAGGTTTTCTGCACAGGAACCCGCTTTAGACCAGGTTTTCTGCACAGGAACCCGCTTTAGACCAGGTTTTCTGCACAGGAACCCGCTTTAGACCAGGTTTTCTGCACAGGAACCCGCTTTAGACCAGGTTTTCTCTACAGGAACCCGCTTTAGACCAGGTTTTCTGCACAGGAACCCGCTTTAGACCAGGTTTTCTGCACAGGAACCCGCTTTAGACCAGGTTTTCTGCACAGGAACCCGCTTTAGACCAGGTTTTTTCTGCACAGGAACCCGCTTTAGACCAGGTTTTCTGCACAGGAACCCGCTTTAGACCAGGTTTTCTGTACAGGAACCCGCTTTAGACCAGGTTTTTTTGTACAGGAACCCGCTTTAGACCAGGTTTTCTGCACAGGAACCCGCTTTAGACCAGGTTTTCTGCACAGGAACCCGCTTTAGACTAGGTTTTCTGCACAGGAACCCGCTTTAGACCAGGTTTTCTGCACAGGAACCCGCTTTAGACCAGGTTTTCTGCACAGGAACCCGCTTTAGACCAGGTTTTCTGCACAGGAACCCGCTTTAGACCAGGTTTTCTGCACAGGAACAGGCTTTAGACCAGGTTTTCTGCACAGGAACCCGCTTTAGACCAGGTTTTCTGCACAGGAACCCGCTTTAGACCAGGTTTTCTGCACAGGAACCCGCTTTAGACCAGGTTTTCTGCACAGGAACCCGCTTTAGACCAGGTTTTCTGCACAGGAACCCGCTTTAGACCAGGTTTTCTGCACAGGAACCCGCTTTAGACCAGGTTTTCTGCACAGGAACCCGCTTTAGACCAGGTTTTCTGCACAGGAACCCTTTTAGACCAGGTTTTCTGCACAGGAACCCGCTTTAGACCAGGTTTTCTGTACAGGAACCCGCTTTAGACCAGGTTTTCTGTACAGGAACCCGCTTTAGACCAGGTTTTCTGCACAGGAACCCGCTTTAGACCAGGTTTTCTGCACAGGAACCCGCTTTAGACCAGGTTTTCTGCACAGGAACCCGCTTTAGACCAGGTTTTCTGCACAGAAACCCGCTTTAGACCAGGTTTTCTGCACAGGAACCCGCTTTAGACCAGGTTTTCTGCACAGGAACCCGCTTTAGACCAGGTTTTCTGCACAGGAACCCGCTTTAGACCAGGTTTTCTGCACAGGAACCCGCTTTAGACCAGGTTTTCAGTACAGGAACCCGCTTTAGACCAGGTTTTCTGCACAGGAACCCGCTTTAGACCAGGTTTTCTGCACAGGAACCCGCTTTAGACCAGGTTTTCTGCACAGGAACCCGCTTTAGACCAGGTTTTCTGCACAGGAACCCGCTTTAGACCAGGTTTTCTGCACAGGAACCCGCTTTAGACCAGGTTTTCTGCACAGGAACCCGCTTTAGACCAGGTTTTCTGCACAGGAACCCGCTTGAGACCAGGTTTTCTGCACAGGAACCCGCTTTAGACCAGGTTTTTTGCACAGGAACCCGCTTTAGACCAGGTTTTCTGCACAGGAACCCGCTTTAGACCAGGTTTTCTGCACAGGAACCCGCTTTAGACCAGGTTTTCTGCACAGGAACCCGCTTTAGACCAGGTTTTCTGCACAGGAACCCGCTTTAGACCAGGTTTTCTGCACAGGAACCCGCTTTAGACCAGGTTTTTCTGCACAGGAACCCGCTTTAGACCAGGTTTTCTGTACAGGAACCCGCTTTAGACCAGGTTTTCTGCACAGGAACCCGCTTTAGACCAGGTTTTCTGCACAGGAACCCGCTTTAGACCAGGTTTTCTGCACAGGAACCCGCTTTAGACCAGGTTTTCTGCACAGGAACCCGCTTTAGACCAGGTTTTCTGCACAGGAACCCGCTTTAGACCAGGTTTTCTGCACAGGAACCCGCTTTAGACCAGGTTTTCTGCACAGGAACCCGCTTTAGACCAGGTTTTTTGCCCAGGAACCCGCTTTAGACCAGGTTTTCCGCACAGGAACCCGCTTTAGACCAGGTTTTCTGCACAGGAACCCGCTTTAGACCAGGTTTTCTGCACAGGAACCCGCTTTAGACCAGGTTTTCTGCACAGGAACCCGCTTTAGACCAGGTTTTCTGCACAGGAACCCGCTTTAGACCAGGTTTTCTGCCCAGCAACCCGCTTTAGACCAGGTTTTCTGCACAGGAACCCGCTTTAGACCAGGTTTTCTGCACAGGAACCCGCTTTAGACCAGGTTTTCTGCACAGGAACCCGCTTTAGACCAGGTTTTCTGCACAGGAACCCGCTTTAGACCAGGTTTTCTGCACAGGAACCCGCTTTAGACCAGGTTTGCTGCACAGGAACCCGCTTTAGACCAGGTTTTCTGCACAGGAACCCGCTTTAGACCAGGTTTTCTGCACAGGAACCCGCTTTAGACCAGGTTTTCTGCACAGGAACCCGCTTTAGACCAGGTTTTTCTGCACAGGAACCCGCTTTAGACCAGGTTTTCTGCACAGGAACCCGCTTTAGACCAGGTTTTCTGCACAGGAACCCGCTTTAGACCAGGTTTTCTGCACAGGAACCCGCTTTAGACCAGGTTTTCTGCACAGGAACCCGCTTTAGACCAGGTTTTCTGCACAGGAACCCGCTTTAGACCAGGTTTTCTGCACAGGAACCCGCTTTAGACCAGGTTTTCTGCACAGGAACCCGCTTTAGACCAGGTTTTCTGCACAGGAACCCGCTTTAGACTAGGTTTTCTGCACAGGAACCCGCTTTAGACCAGGTTTTCTGCACATGAACCCGCTTCAGACCAGGTTTTCTGCACATAAACCCGCTTTAGACCAGGTTTTCTGCACAGGAACCCGCTTTAGACCAGGTTTTCTGCACAGGAACCCACTTTAGACCAGGTTTTCTGTACAGGAACCCTCTTTAGACCAGGTTTTCTGTAAGGAACCCGCTTTAGACCAGGTTTTCTGTACAGGAACCCGCTTTAGATCAGGTTTTCTGCACAGGAACCCGCTTTAGACCAGGTTTTCTGCCCAGGAACCCGCTTTAGACCAGGTTTTCTGCACAGGAACCCGATTTAGACCAGGTTTTCTGCACAGGAACCCGCTTTAGACCAGGTTTTCTGCACAGGAACCCGCTTTAGACCAGGTTTTCTGCACAGGAACCCGCTTTAGACCAGGTTTTCTGCACAGGAACCCGCTGCAGACCAGGTTTTCTGTACAGGAACCCGCTTTAGACCAGGTTTTCTGCACAGGAACCCGCTTTAGACCAGGTTTTCTGCACAGGAACCCGCTTTAGACCAGGTTTTCTGCACAGGAACCCGCTTTAGACCAGGTTTTCTGCACAGGAACCCGCTTTAGACCAGGTTTTCTGCACAGGAACCCGCTTTAGACCAGGTTTTCTGCACAGGAACCCGCTTTAGACCAGGTTTTCTGCACAGGAACCCGCTTTAGACCAGGTTTTCTGCACAGGAACCCGCTTTAGACCAGGTTTTCTGCACAGGAACCCGCTTTAGACCAGGTTTTCTGCACAGGAACCCGCTTTAGACCAGGTTTTCTGCACAGGAACCCGCTTTAGACCAGGTTTTCTGCACAGGAACCCGCTTTAGACCAGGTTTTCTGCACAGGAACCCGCTTTAGACCAGGTTTTCTGCACAGGAACCCGCTTTAGACCAGGTTTTCTGCACAGGAACCCGCTTTAGACCAGGTTTTCTGCACAGGAACCCGCTTTAGACCAGGTTTTCTGCACAGGAACCCGCTTTAGACCAGGTTTTCTGCACAGGAACCCGCTTTAGACCAGGTTTTCTGCACATGAACCCGCTTTAGACCAGGTTTTCTGCACAGGAACCCGCTTTAGACCAGGTTTTCTGCACATGAACCCGCTTTAGACCAGGTTTTCTGCACAGGAACCCGCTTTAGACCAGGTTTTCTGCACAGGAACCCGCTTTAGACCAGGTTTTCTGCACAGGAACCCGCTTTAGACCAGGTTTTCTGCACAGGAACCCGCTTTAGACCAGGTTTTCTGCACAGGAACCCGCTTTAGACCAGGTTTTCTGCACAGGAACCCGCTTTAGACCAGGTTTTCTGCACAGGAACCCGCTTTAGACCAGGTTTTCTGCACAGGAACCCGCTTTAGACCAGGTTTTCTGCACAGGAACCCGCTTTAGACCAGGTTTTCTGCACAGGAACCCGCTTTAGACCAGGTTTTCAGTACAGGAACCCGCTTTAGACCAGGTTTTCTGCACAGGAACCCGCTTTAGACCAGGTTTTCTGCACAGGAACCCGCTTTAGACCAGGTTTTCTGCACAGGAACCCGCTTTAGACCAGGTTTTCTGCACAGGAACCCGCTTTAGACCAGGTTTTCTGCACAGGAACCCGCTTTAGACCAGGTTTTCTGCACAGGAAACCGCTTTAGACCAGGTTTTCTGCACAGGAACCCGCTTTAGACCAGGTTTTCTGCACAGGAACCCGCTTTAGACCAGGTTTTCTGCACAGGAACCCGCTTTAGACCAGGTTTTTTGCACAGGAACCCGCTTTAGACCAGGTTTTCTGCACAGGAACCCGCTTTAGACCAGGTTTTCTGCACAGGAACCCGCTTTAGACCAGGTTTTCTGCACAGGAACCCGCTTTAGACCAGGTTTTCTGCACAGGAACCCGCTTTAGACCAGGTTTTTTGCACAGGAACCCGCTTTAGACCAGGTTTTCTGCACAGGAACCCGCTTTAGACCAGGTTTTCTGCACAGGAACCCGCTTTAGACCAGGTTTTCTGCACAGGAACCCGCTTTAGACCAGGTTTTCTGCACAGGAACCCGCTTTAGACCAGGTTTTCTGCACAGGAACCCGCTTTAGACCAGGTTTTCTGCACAGGAACCCGCTTTAGACCAGGTTTTCTGCACAGGAACCCGCTTTAGACCAGGTTTTCTGCACAGGAACCCGCTTTAGACCAGGTTTTCTGCCCAGGAACCCGCTTTAGACCAGGTTTTCTGCACAGGAACCCGCTTTAGACCAGGTTTTCTGCACAGGAACCCGCTTTAGACCAGGTTTTCTGCACAGGAACCCGCTTTAGACCAGGTTTTCTGCACAGGAACCCGCTTTAGACCAGGTTTTCTGCACAGGAACCCGCTTTAGACCAGGTTTTCTGCACAGGAACCCGCTTTAGACCAGGTTTTCTGCACAGGAACCCGCTTTAGACCAGGTTTTCTGCACAGGAACCCGCTTTAGACCAGGTTTTCTGCACAGGAACCCGCTTTAGACCAGGTTTTCTGCACAGGAACCCGCTTTAGACCAGGTTTTCTGCACAGGAACCCGCTTTAGACCAGGTTTTCTGCACAGGAACCCGCTTTAGACCAGGTTTTCTGCACAGGAACCCGCTTTAGACCAGGTTTTCTGCACAGGAACCCGCTTTAGACCAGGTTTTCTGCACAGGAACCCGCTTTAGACCAGGTTTTCTGCACAGGAACCCGCTTTAGACCAGGTTTTCTGCAGAGGAACCCGCTTTAGACCAGGTTTTCTGCACAGGAACCCGCTTTAGACCAGGTTTTCTGCACAGGAACCCGCTTTAGACCAGGTTTTCTGCACAGGAACCCGCTTTAGACCAGGTTTTCTGCACAGGAACCCGCTTTAGACCAGGTTTTCTGCACAGGAACCCGCTTTAGACCAGGTTTTCTGCACAGGAACCCGCTTTAGACCAGGTTTTCTGCACAGGAACCCGCTTTAGACCAGGTTTTCTGCACAGGAACCCGCTTTAGACCAGGTTTTCTGCACAGGAACCCGCTTTAGACCAGGTTTTCTGCACAGGAACCCGCTTTAGACCAGGTTTTCTGCACAGGAACCCGCTTTAGACCAGGTTTTCTGCACAGGAACCCGCTTTAGACGAGGTTTTCTGCACAGGAACCCGCTTTAGACCAGGTTTTCTGCACAGGAACCCGCTTTAGACCAGGTTTTCTGCACAGGAACCCGCTTTAGACCAGGTTTTCTGCACAGGAACCCGCTTTAGACCAGGTTTTCTGCACAGGAACCCGCTTTAGACCAGGTTTTCTGCACAGGAACCCGCTTTAGACCAGGTTTTCTGCACAGGAACCCGCTTTAGACCAGGTTTTCTGCACAGGAACCCGCTTTAGACCAGGTTTTCTGCACAGGAACCCTCTTTTGACCAGGTTTTCTGCACAGGAACCCGCTTTAGACCAGGTTTTCTGCACAGGAACCCGCTTTAGACCAGGTTTTCTGCACAGGAACCCGCTTTAGACCAGGTTTTCTGCACAGGAACCCGCTTAAGACCAGGTTTTCTGCACAGGAACCCGCTTTAGACCAGGTTTTCTGCACAGGAACCCGCTTTAGACCAGGTTTTCTGCACAGGAACCCGCTTTAGACCAGGTTTTCTGCACAGGAACCCGCTTTAGACCAGGTTTTTCTGCACAGGAACCCGCTTTAGACCAGGTTTTCTGCACAGGAACCCGCTTTAGACCAGGTTTTCTGTACAGGAACCCGCTTTAGACCAGGTTTTCTGTACAGGAACCCGCTTTAGACCAGGTTTTCTGTACAGGAACCCGCTTTAGACCAGGTTTTCTGTACAGGAACCCGCTTTAGACCAGGTTTTCTGTACAGTAACCCGCTTTAGACCAGGTTTTCTGCACAGGAACCCGCTTTAGACCAGGTTTTCTGCACAGGAACCCGCTTTAGACCAGGTTTTCTGCACAGGAACCCGCTTTAGACCAGGTTTTCTGCACAGGAACCCGCTTTAGACCAGGTTTTCTGCACAGGAACCCGTTTCAGACCAGGTTTTCTGCACAGGAACCCGCTTTAGACCAGGTTTTCTGCACAGGAACCCGCTTTAGACCAGGTTTTCTGCGCAGGAACCCGCTTTAGACCAGGTTTTCTGCACAGGAACCCGCTTTAGACCAGGTTTTCTGCACAGGAACCCGCTTTAGACCAGGTTTTCTGCACAGGAACCCGCTTTAGACCAGGTTTTCTGCACAGGAACCCGCTTCAGACCAGGTTTTCTGCACAGGAACCCGCTTTAGACCAGGTTTTCTGCACAGGAACCCGCTTTAGACCAGGTTTTCTGCACAGGAACCCGCTTTAGACCAGGTTTTCTGCACAGGAACCCGCTTTAGACCAGGTTTTCTGTACAGGAACCCGCTTTAGACCAGGTTTTCTGCACAGGAACCCGCTTTAGACCAGGTTTTCTGCACAGGAACCCGCTTTAGACCAGGTTTTCTGCACAGGAACCCGCTTTAGACCAGGTTTTCTGCACAGGAACCCGCTTTAGACCAGGTTTTCTGCACAGGAACCCGCTTTAGACCAGGTTTTCTGCACAGTAACCCGCTTTAGACCAGGTTTTCTGCACAGGAACCCGCTTTAGACCAGGTTTTCTGCACAGGAACCCGCTTTAGACCAGGTTTTCTGCACAGGAACCCGCTTTAGACCAGGTTTTCTGCACAGGAACCCGCTTTAGACCAGGTTTTCTGCACAGGAACCCGCTTTAGACCAGGTTTGCTGCACAGGAACCCGCTTTAGACCAGGTTTTCTGCACAGGAACCCGCTTTAGACCAGGTTTTCTGCACAGGAACCCGCTTTAGACCAGGTTTTCTGCACAGGAACCCGCTTTAGACCAGGTTTTCTGCACAGGAACCCGCTTTAGACCAGGTTTTCTGCACAGGAACCCGCTTTAGACCAGGTTTTCTGCACAGGAACCCTTTTTAGACCAGGTTTTCTGCACAGGAACCCGCTTTAGACCAGGTTTTCTGCACAGGAACCCGCTTTAGACCAGGTTTTCTGCACAGGAACCCGCTTTAGACCAGGTTTTCTGCACAGGAACCCGCTTTAGACCAGGTTTTCTGCACAGGAACCCGCTTTAGACCAGTTTTTCTGCACAGGAACCCGCTTTAGACCAGGTTTTCTGCACAGGAACCCGCTTTAGACCAGGTTTTCTGCACAGGAACCCGCTTTAGACCAGGTTTTCTGCACAGGAACCCGCTTTAGACCAGGTTTTCTGCACAGGAACCCGCTTTAGACCAGGTTTTCTGCACAGGAACCCGCTTTAGACCAGGTTTTCTGCAGGAACCCGCTTTAGACCAGGTTTTCTGCACAGGAACCCGCTTTAGACCAGGTTTTCTGCACAGGAACCCGCTTTAGACCAGGTTTTCTGCACAGGAACCCGCTTTAGACCAGGTTTTCTGCACAGGAACCCGCTTTAGACCAGGTTTTCTGCACAGGAACCCGCTTTAGACCAGGTTTTTTGCACAGGAACCCGCTTTAGACCAGGTTTTCTGCACAGGAACCCGCTTTAGACCAGGTTTTCTGCACAGGAACCCGCTTTAGACCAGGTTTTCTGCACAGGAACCCGCTTTAGACCAGGTTTTCTGCACAGGAACCCGCTTTAGACCAGGTTTTCTGCACAGGAACCCGCTTTAGACCAGGTTTTCTGCACAGGAACCCGCTTTAGACCAGGTTTTCTGCACAGGAACCCGCTTTAGACCAGGTTTTCTGCACAGGAACCCGCTTTAGACCAGGTTTTCTGCACAGGAACCCGCTTTAGACCAGGTTTTCTGCACAGGAACCCGCTTTAGACCAGGTTTTCTGCACAGGAACCCGCGTTAGACCAGGTTTTCTGCACAGGAACCCGCTTTAGACCAGGTTTTCTGCACAGGAACCCGCTTTAGACCAGGTTTTCTGCACAGGAACCCGCTTTAGACCAGGTTTTCTGCACAGGAACCCGCTTTAGACCAGGTTTTCTGCACAGGAACCCGCTTTAGACCAGGTTTTCTTCACAGGAACCCGCTTTAGACCAGGTTTTCTGCACAGGAACCCGCTTTAGACCAGGTTTTCTGCACAGGAACCCGCTTTAGACCAGGTTTTCTGCACAGGAACCCGCTTTAGACCAGGTTTTCTGCACAGGAACCCGCTTTAGACCAGGTTTTCTGCACAGGAACCCGCTTTAGACCAGGTTTTCTGCACAGGAACCCGCTTTAGACCAGTTTTTTCTGCACAGGAACCCGCTTTAGACCAGGTTTTCTGCACAGGAACCCGCTTTAGACCAGGTTTTCTGCACAGGAACCCGCTTTAGACCAGGTTTTCTGCACAGGAACCCGCTTTAGACCAGGTTTTCTGCACAGGAACCCGCTTTAGACCAGGTTTTCTGCACAGGAACCCGCTTTAGACCAGGTTTTCTGCACAGGAACCCGCTTTAGACCAGGTTTTCTGCACAGGAACCCGCTTTAGACCAGGTTTTCTGCACAGGAACCCGCTTTAGACCAGGTTTTCTGCACAGGAACCGCTTTAGACCAGGTTTTCTGCACAGGAACCCGCTTTAGACCAGGTTTTCTGCACAGGAACCCGCTTTAGACCAGGTTTTCTGCACAGGAACCCGCTTTAGACCAGGTTTTCTGCACAGGAACCCGCTTTAGACCAGGTTTTCTGCACAGGAACCCGCTTTAGACCAGGTTTTCTGCACAGGAACCCGGTTTAGACCAGGTTTTCTGCACAGGAACCCGCTTTAGACCAGGTTTTCTGCACAGGAACCCGCTTTAGACCAGGTTTTCTGCACAGGAACCCGCTTTAGACCAGGTTTTCTGCACAGGAACCCGCTTTAGACCAGGTTTTCTGCAGAGGAACCCGCTTTAGACCAGGTTTTCTGCACAGGAACCCGCTTTAGACCAGGTTTTCTGCACAGGAACCCGCTTTAGACCAGGTTTTCTGCACAGGAACCCGCTTTAGACCAGGTTTTCTGCACAGGAACCCGCTTTAGACCAGGTTTTTTGCACAGGAACCCGCTTTAGACCAGGTTTTCTGCACAGGAACCCGCTTGAGACCAGGTTTTCTGCACAGGAACCCGCTTTAGACCAGGTTTTCTGCACAGGAACCCGCTTTAGACCAGGTTTTCTGCACAGGAACCCGCTTTAGACCAGGTTTTCTGCACAGGAACCCGCTTTAGACCAGGTTTTCTGCACAGGAACCCGCTTTAGACCAGGTTTTCTGCACAGGAACCCGCTTTAGACCAGGTTTTCTGCACAGGAACCCCCTTTAGACCAGGTTTTCTGCACAGGAACCCGCTTTAGACCAGGTTTTCTGCACAGGAACCCGCTTTAGACCAGGTTTTCTGCACAGGAACCCGCTTTAGACCAGGTTTTCTGCACAGGAACCCGCTTTAGACCAGGTTTTCTGCACAGGAACCCGCTTTAGACCAGGTTTTCTGCAGAGGAACCCGCTTTAGACCAGGTTTTCTGCACAGGAACCCGCTTTAGACCAGGTTTTCTGCACAGGAACCCGCTTTAGACCAGGTTTTCTGCACAGGAACCCGCTTTAGACCAGGTTTTCTGCACAGGAACCCGCTTTAGACCAGGTTTTCTGCACAGGAACCCGCTTTAGACCAGGTTTTCTGCACAGGAACCCGCTTTAGACCAGGTTTTTCTGCACAGGAACCCGCTTTAGACCAGGTTTTCTGCACAGGAACCCGCTTTAGACCAGGTTTTCTGCACAGGAACCCGCTTTAGACCAGGTTTTCTGCACAGGAACCCGCTTTAGACCAGGTTTTCTGCACAGGAACCCCTTTAGACCAGGTTTTCTGCACAGGAACCCGCTTTAGACCAGGTTTTCTGCACAGGAACCCGCTTTAGACCAGGTTTTCTGCACAGGAACCCGCTTTAGACCAGGTTTTCTGCACAGGAACCCGCTTTAGACCAGGTTTTTTGCACAGGAACCCGCTTTAGACCAGGTTTTCTGCACAGGAACCCGCTTTAGACCAGGTTTTCTGCACAGGAACCCGCTTTAGACCAGGTTTTCTGCACAGGAACCCGCTTTAGACCAGGTTTTCTGCACAGGAACCCGCTTTAGACCAGGTTTTTTGCACAGGAACCCGCTTTAGACCAGGTTTTCTGCACAGGAACCCGCTTTAGACCAGGTTTTCTGCACAGGAACCCGCTTTAGACCAGGTTTTCTGCACAGGAACCCGCTTTAGACCAGGTTTTCTGTACAGGAACCCGCTTTAGACCAGGTTTTCTGTACAGGAACCCGCTTTAGACCAGGTTTTCTCTACGGGAACCCGCTTTAGACCAGGTTTTGTGCACAGGAACCCGCTTTAGACCAGGTTTTCTGCACAGGAACCCGCTTTAGACCAGGTTTTCTGCACAGGAACCCGCTTTAGACCAGGTTTTCTGCACAGGAACCCGCTTTAGACCAGGTTTTCTGCACAGGAACCCGCTTTAGACCAGGTTTTCTGCACAGGAACCCGCTTTAGACCAGGTTTTCTGCACAGGAAACCGCTTTAGACCAGGTTTTCTGCACAGGAACCCGCTTTAGACCAGGTTTTCTGCACAGGAACCCGCTTTAGACCAGGTTTTCTGCACAGGAACCCGCTTTAGACCAGGTTTTCTGCACAGGAACCCGCTTTAGACCAGGTTTTCTGCACAGGAACCCTTTTTAGACCAGGTTTTCTGCACAGGAACCCGCTTTAGACCAGGTTTTCTGCACAGGAACCCGCTTTAGACCAGGTTTTCTGCACAGGAACCCGCTTTAGACCAGGTTTTCTGCACAGGAACCCGCTTTAGACTAGGTTTTCTGCACAGGAACCCGCTTTAGACCAGGTTTTCTGCACAGGAACCCGCTTTAGACCAGGTTTTCTGCACAGGAACCCGCTTTAGACCAGGTTTTCTGCACAGGAACCCGCTTTAGACCAGGTTTTCTGCACAGGAACCCGCTTTAGACCAGGTTTTCTGCACAGGAACCCGCTTTAGACCAGGTTTTCTGCACAGGAACCGCTTTAGACCAGGTTTTCTGCACAGGAACCCGCTTTAGACCAGGTTTTCTGCACAGGAACCCGCTTTAGACCAGGTTTTCTGCACAGGAACCCGCTTTAGACCAGGTTTTCTGCACAGGAACCCGCTTTAGACCAGGTTTTCTGCACAGGAACCCGCTTTAGACCAGGTTTTTCTGCACAGGAACCCGCTTTAGACCAGGTTTTCTGCACAGGAACCCGCTTTAGACCAGGTTTTCTGCACAGGAACCCGCTTTAGACCAGGTTTTCTGTACAGGAACCTTCTTTAGACCAGGTTTTCTGCACAGGAACCCGCTTTAGACCAGGTTTTCTGCACAGGAACCCGCTTTAGACCAGGTTTTCTGCACAGGAGTCCGCTTTAGACCAGGTTTTCTGCACAGGAACCCGCTTTAGACCAGGTTTTCTGCACAGGAACCCGCTTTAGACCAGGTTTTCTGCACAGGAACCCGCTTTAGACCAGGTTTTCTGCACAAGAACCCGCTTTAGACCAGGTTTTCTGCACAGGAACCCGCTTTAGACCAGGTTTTCTGCACAGGAACCCGCTTTAGACCAGGTTTTCTGCACAGGAACCCGCTTTAGACCAGGTTTTCTGCACAGGAACCCGCTTTAGACCAGGTTTTCTGCACAGGAACCCGCTTTAGACCAGGTTTTCTGCACAGGAACCCGCTTTAGACCAGGTTTTTCTGCACAGGAACCCGCTTTAGACCAGGTTTTCTGCACAGGAACCCGCTTTAGACCAGGTTTTCTGCACAGGAACCCGCTTTAGACCAGGTTTTCTGCACAGGAACCCGCTTTAGACCAGGTTTTCTGCACAGGAACCCGCTTTAGACCAGGTTTTCTGCACAGGAACCCGCTTTAGACCAGGTTTTCTGCACAGGAACCCGCTTTAGACCAGGTTTTGTGCACAGGAACCCGCTTTAGACCAGGTTTTCTGCACAGGAACCCGCTTTAGACCAGGTTTTCTGCACAGGAACCCGCTTTAGACCAGGTTTTCTGTACAGTAACCCGCTTTAGACTAGGTTTTCTGTACAGTAACCCGCTTTAGACCAGGTTTTCTGTACAGGAACCCGCTTTAGACCAGGTTTTCTGTACAGGAACCCGCTTTAGACCAGGTTTTCTGCACAGGAACCCGCTTTAGACCAGGTTTTCTGCACAGGAACCCGCTTTAGACCAGGTTTTTCTGCACAGGAACCCGCTTTAGACCAGGTTTTCTGCACAGGAACCCGCTTTAGACCAGGTTTGCTGCACAGGAACCCGCTTTAGACCAGGTTTTCTGCACAGGAACCCGCTTTAGACCAGGTTTTCTGCACAGGAACCCGCTTTAGACCAGGTTTTCTGCACAGGAACCCGCTTTAGACCAGGTTTTCTGCACAGGAACCCGTTTTAGACCAGGTTTTCTGTACAGGAACCCGCTTTAGACCAGGTTTTCTGTACAGGAACCCGCTTTAGACCAGGTTTTCTCTACGGGAACCCGCTTTAGACCAGGTTTTGTGCACAGGAACCCGCTTTAGACCAGGTTTTCTGCACAGGAACCCGCTTTAGACTAGGTTTTCTGCACAGGAACCCGCTTTAGACCAGGTTTTCTGCACAGGAACCCGCTTTAGACCAGGTTTTCTGCACAGGAACCCGCTTTAGACCAGGTTTTCTGCACAGGAACCCGCTTTAGACCAGGTTTTCTGCACAGGAACCCGCTTTAGACCAGGTTTTCTGCACAGGAACCCGCTTTAGACCAGGTTTTCTGCACAGGAACCCGCTTTAGACCAGGTTTTCTGCACAGGAACCCGCTTTAGACCAGGTTTTCTGCACAGGAACCCGCTTTAGACCAGGTTTTCTGCACATGAACCCGCTTTAGACCAGGTTTTCTGCACAGGAACCCGCTTTAGACCAGGTTTTCTGCACAGGAACCCGCTTTAGACCAGGTTTTCTGCACAGGAACCCGCTTTAGACCAGGTTTTCTGCACAGGAACCCGCTTTAGACCAGGTTTTCTGCACAGGAACCCGCTTTAGACCAGGTTTTTCTGCACAGGAACCCGCTTTAGACCAGGTTTTCTGCACAGGAACCCGCTTTAGACCAGGTTTTCTGCACAGGAACCCGCTTTAGACCAGGTTTTTTGCACAGGAACCCGCTTTAGACCAGGTTTTCTGCACAGGAACCCGCTTTAGACCAGGTTTTCTGCACAGGAACCCGCTTTAGACCAGGTTTTCTGCACAGGAACCCGCTTTAGACCAGGTTTTCTGCACAGGAACCCGCTTTAGACCAGGTTTTCTGCACAGGAACCCGCTTTAGACCAGGTTTTCTGCTTAGGAACCCGCTTTAGACCAGGTTTTCTGCACAGGAACCCGCTTTAGACCAGGTTTTCTGCACAGGAACCCGCTTTAGACCAGGTTTTCTGCACAGGAACCCGCTTTAGACCAGGTTTTCTGCACAGGAACCCGCTTTAGACCAGGTTTTCTGCACAGGAACCCGCTTAAGACCAGGTTTTCTGCACAGGAACCCGCTTTAGACCAGGTTTTCTGCACAGGAACCCGCTTTAGACCAGGTTTTCTGCACAGGAACCCGCTTTAGACCAGGTTTTCTGCACAGGAACCCGCTTTAGACCAGGTTTTCTGCACAGGAACCCGCTTTAGACCAGGTTTTCTGCACAGGAACCCGCTTTTTACCAGGTTTTCTGCACAGGAACCCGCTTTAGACCAGGTTTTCTGCACAGGAACCCGCTTTAGACCAGGTTTTCTGCACAGGAACCCGCTTTAGACCAGGTTTTCTGCACAGGAACCCGCTTTAGACCAGGTTTTCTTTACAGGAACCCGCTTTAGACCAGGTTTTCTGCACAGGAACCCGCTTTAGACCAGGTTTTCTGCACAGGAACCCGCTTTAGACCAGGTTTTCTGCACAGGAACCCGCTTTAGACCAGGTTTTCTGCACAGGAACCCGCTTTAGACCAGGTTTTCTGCACAGGAACCCGCTTTAGACCAGGTTTTCTGCACAGGAACCCGCTTTAGACCAGGTTTTCTGCACAGGAACCCGCTTTAGACCAGGTTTTCTGCACAGGAACCCGCTTTAGACCAGGTTTTCTGTACAGGAACCCGCTTTAGACCAGGTTTTCTGCACAGGAACCCGCTTTAGACCAGGTTTTCTGCACAGGAACCCGCTTTAGACCAGGTTTTCTGCACAGGAACCCGCTTTAGACCAGGTTTTCTGCACAGGAACCCGCTTTAGACCAGGAACCCGCTTTAGACCAGGTTTTCTGCACAGGAACCCGCTTTAGACCAGGTTTTCTGCACAGGAACCCGCTTTAGACCAAGTTTTCTGCACAGGAACCCGCTTTAGACCAGGTTTTCTGCACAGGAACCCGCTTTAGACCAGGTTTTCTGCACAGGAACCCGCTTTAGACCAGGTTTTCTGCACAGGAACCCGCTTTAGACCAGGTTTTCTGCACAGGAACCCGCTTTAGACCAGGTTTTCTGCGCAGGAACCCGCTTTAGACCAGGTTTTCTGCACAGGAACCCGCTTTAGACCAGGTTTTCTGCACAGGAACCCGCTTTAGACCAGGTTTTCTGCACAGGAACCCGCTTTAGACCAGGTTTTCTGCACAGGAACCCGCTTTTTACCAGGTTTTCTGCACAGGAACCCGCTTTAGACCAGGTTTTCTGCACAGGAACCCGCTTTAGACCAGGTTTTCTGCACAGGAACCCGCTTTAGACCAGGTTTTCTGCACAGGAACCCGCTTTAGACCAGGTTTTCTGCACAGGAACCCGCTTTAGACCAGGTTTTCTGCACAGGAACCCGCTTTAGACCAGGTTTTCTGCACAGGAACCCGCTTTAGACCAGGTTTTCTGCACAGGAACCCGCGTTAGACAAGGTTTTCTGCACAGGAACCCGCTTTAGACCAGGTTTTCTGCACAGGAACCCGCTTTAGACCAGGTTTTCTGCACAGGAACCCGCTTTAGACCAGGTTTTCGCACAGGAACCCGCTTTAGACCAGGTTTTCTGCACAGGAACCCGCTTTAGACCAGGTTTTCTGCACAGGAACCCGCTTTAGACCAGGTTTTCTGCACAGGAACCCGCTTTAGACCAGGTTTTTCTGCACAGGAACCCGCTTTAGACCAGGTTTTCTGCACAGGAACCCGCTTTAGACCAGGTTTTCTGCACAGGAACCCGCTTTAGACCGGGTTTTCTGCACAGGAACCCGCTTTAGACCAGGTTTTCTGCACAGGAACCCGCTTTAGACCAGGTTTTCTGCACAGGAACCCGCTTTAGACCAGGTTTTCTGCACAGGAACCCGCTTTAGACCAGGTTTTCTGCACAGGAACCCGCTTTAGACCAGGTTTTCTGCACAGGAACCCGCTTTAGACCAGGTTTTCTGCACAGGAACCCGCTTTAGACCAGGTTTTCTGCACAGGAACCCGCTTTAGACCAGGTTTTCTGCACAGGAACCCCCGTTAGACCAGGTTTTCTGCACAGGAACCCGCTTTAGACCAGGTTTTCTGCACAGGAACCCGCTTTAGACCAGGTTTTCTGCACAGGAACCCGCTTTAGACCAGGTTTTCTGCACAGGAACCCGCTTTAGACCAGGTTTTTTCTGCACAGGAACCCGCTTTAGACCAGGTTTTCTGCACAGGAACCCGCTTTAGACCAGGTTTTCTGCACAGGAACCCGCTTTAGACCAGGTTTTTCTGCACAGGAACCCGCTTTAGACCAGGTTTTCTGCACAGGAACCCGCTTTAGACCAGGTTTTCTGCACAGGAACCCGCTTTAGACCGTGTTTTCTGCACAGGAACCCGCTTTAGACCAGGTTTTCTGCACAGGAACCCGCTTTAGACCAGGTTTTCTGCACAGGAACCCGCTTTAGACCAGGTTTTCTGCACAGGAACCCGCTTTAGACCAGGTTTTCTGCACAGGAACCCGCTTTAACCCGCTTTAGACCAGGTTTTCTGTACAGGAACCCGCTTTAGACCAGGTTTTTTGCACAGGAACCCGCTTTAGACCAGGTTTTCTGCACAGGAACCCGCTTTAGACCAGGTTTTCTGCACAGGAACCCGCTTTAGACCAGGTTTTCTGCACAGGAACCCGCTTTAGACCAGGTTTTCTGCACAGGAACCCGCTTTAGACCAGGTTTTCTGCACAGGAACCCGCTTTAGACCAGGTTTTCTGCACAGGAACCCGCTTTAGACCAGGTTTTCTGCACAGGAACCCGCTTTAGACTAGGTTTTCTGCACAGGAACCCGCTTTAGACCAGGTTTTCTGCACAGGAACCCGCTTTAGACCAGGTTTTCTGCACAGGAACCCGCTTTAGACCAGGTTTTCTGCACAGGAACCCGCTTTAGACCAGGTTTTCTGCACAGGAACCCGCTTTAGACCAGGTTTTCTGCACAGGAACCCGCTTTAGACCAGGTTTTCTGCACAGGAACCCGCTTTAGACCAGGTTTTCTGCACAGGAACCCGACCAGGTTTTCTGCACAGGAACCCGCTTTAGACCAGGTTTTTTGCACAGGAACCCGCTTTAGACCAGGTTTTCTGCACAGGAACCCGCTTTAGACCAGGTTTTCTGCACAGGAACCCGCTTTAGACCAGGTTTTCTGCACAGGAACCCGCTTTAGACCAGGTTTTCTGCACAGGAACCCGCTTTAGACCAGGTTTTCTGCACAGGAACCCGCTTTAGACCAGGTTTTCTGCACAGGAACCCGCTTTAGACCAGGTTCTCTGCACAGGAACCCGCTTTAGACCAGGTTTTCTGCACAGGAACCCGCTTTAGACCAGGTTTTCTGCACAGGAACCCGCTTTAGACCAGGTTTTCTGCACAGGAACCCGCTTTAGACCAGGTTTTCTGCACAGGAACCCGCTTTAGACCAGGTTTTCTGCACAGGACCCGCTTTAGACCAGGTTTTCTGCACAGGAACCCGCTTTAGACCAGGTTTTCTGCACAGGAACCCGCTTTAGACCAGGTTTTCTGCACAGGAACCCGCTTTAGACCAGGTTTTCTGCACAGGAACCCGCTTTAGACCAGGTTCTCTGCACAGGAACCCGCTTTAGACCAGGTTTTCTGCACAGGAACCCGCTTTAGACCAGGTTTTCTGCACAGGAACCCGCTTTAGACCAGGTTTTCTGCACAGGAACCCGCTTTAGACCAGGTTTTCTGCACAGGAACCCGCTTTAGACCAGGTTTTCTGCACAGGAACCCGCTTTAGACCAGGTTTTCTGCACAGGAACCCGCTTTAGACCAGGTTTTTTGCACAGGAACCCGCTTTAGACCAGGTTTTCTGCACAGGAACCCGCTTTAGACCAGGTTTTCTGCACAGGAACCCGCTTTAGACCAGGTTTTCTGCACAGGAACCCGCTTTAGACCAGGTTTTCTGCACAGGAACCCGCTTTAGACCAGGTTTTCTGCACAGGAACCCGCTTTAGACCAGGTTTTCTGCACAGGAACCCGCTTTAGACCAGGTTTTCTGCACAGGAACCCGCTTTAGACCAGGTTTTCTGCACAGGAACCCGCTTTAGACCAGGTTTTCTGCACAGGAACCCGCTTTAGACCAGGTTTTCTGCGCAGGAACCCGCTTTAGACCAGGTTTTCTGCACAGGAACCCGCTTTAGACCAGGTTTTCTGCACAGGAACCCGCTTTAGACCAGGTTTTCTGCACAGGAACCCGCTTTAGACCAGGTTTGCTGCACAGGAACCCGCTTTAGACCAGGTTTTCTGCACAGGAACCCGCTTTAGACCAGGTTTTCTGCAGAGGAACCCGCTTTAGACCAGGTTTTCTGCACAGGAACCCGCTTTAGACCAGGTTTTCTGCACAGGAACCCGCTTTAGACCAGGTTTTCTGCACAGGAACCCGCTTTAGACCAGGTTTTCTGCACAGGAACCAACGTTAGACCAGGTTTTCTGTACAGGAACCCGCTTTAGACCAGGTTTTCTGCACAGGAACCCGCTTTAGACCAGGTTTTCTGCACAGGAACCCGCTTTAGACCAGGTTTTCTGCACAGGAACCCGCTTTAGACCAGGTTTTCTGCACAGGAACCCGCTTTAGACCAGGTTTTTTTGCACAGGAACCCGCTTTAGACCAGGTTTTCTGCACAGGAACCCGCTTTAGACCAGGTTTTCTGCACAGGAACCCGCTTTAGACCAGGTTTTCTGCACAGGAACCCGCTTTAGACCAGGTTTTCTGCACAGGAACCCGCTTTAGACCAGGTTTTCTGCACAGGAACCCGCTTTAGACCAGGTTTTCTGCACAGGAACCCGCTTTAGACCAGGTTTTTTGCACAGGAACCCGCTTTAGACCAGGTTTTCTGCACAGGAACCCGCTTTAGACCAGGTTTTCTGCACAGGAACCCGCTTTAGACCAGGTTTTCTGCACAGCACAGGAACCCGCCCGCTTTTTCTGACCAGGTTAGACCAGGTTCTGCACAGGAACCCGCTTTAGACCAGGTTTTCTGCACAGGAACCCGCTTTAGACCAGGTTTTCTGCACAGGAACCCGCTTTAGACCAGGTTTTCTGCACAGGAACCCGCTTTAGACCAGGTTTTCTGCACAGGAACCCGCTTTAGACCAGGTTTTCTGCACAGGAACCCGCTTTAGACCAGGTTTTCTGCACAGGAACCCGCTTTAGACCAGGTTTTCTGCACAGGAACCCGCTTTAGACCAGGTTTTCTGCACAGGAACCCGCTTTAGACCAGGTTTTCTGCACAGGAACCCGCTTTAGACCAGGTTTTCTGCACAGGAACCCGCTTTAGACCAGGTTTTCTGCACAGGAACCCGCTTTAGACCAGGTTTTCTGCACAGGAACCCGCTTTAGACCAGGTTTTCTGCACAGGAACCCGCTTTAGACCAGGTTTTCTGCACAGGAACCCGCTTTAGACCATTTTTTCTGCACAGGAACCCGCTTTAGACCAGGTTTTCTGCACAGGAACCCGCTTTAGACCAGGTTTTCTGCACAGGAACCCGCTTTAGACCAGGTTTTCTGCACAGGAACCCGCTTTAGACCAGGTTTTCTGCACAGGAACCCTCTTTAGACCAGGTTTTCTGCTTAGGAACCCGATTTAGACCAGGTTTTCTGCACAGGAACCCGCTTTAGACCAGGTTTTCTGCACAGGAACCCGCTTTAGACCAGGTTTTCTGCACAGGAACCCGCTTTAGACCAGGTTTTCTGCACAGGAACCCGCTTTAGACCAGGTTTTCTGCACAGGAACCCGCTTTAGACCAGGTTTTCTGCACAGGAACCCGCTTTAGACCAGGTTTTCTGCACAGGAACCCGCTTTAGACCAGGTTTTCTGCACAGGAACCCGCTTTAGACCAGGTTTTCTTCACAGGAACCCGCTTTAGACCAGGTTTTCTGCACAGGAACCCGCTTTAGACCAGGTTTTCTGCACAGGAACCCGCTTTAGACCAGGTTTTCTGCACAGGAACCCGCTTTAGACCAGGTTTTCTGCACAGGAACCCGCTTTAGACCAGGTTTTCTGCACAGGAACCCGCTTTAGACCAGGTTTTCTGCACAGGAACCCGCTTTAGACCAGGTTTTCTGCACAGGAACCCGCTTTAGACCAGGTTTTCTGCGCAGGAACCCGCTTTAGACCAGGTTTTCTGCACAGGAACCCGCTTTAGACCAGGTTTTCTGCACAGGAACCCGCTTTAGACCAGGTTTTCTGCACAGGAACCCGCTTTAGACCAGGTTTTCTGCACAGGAACCCGCTTTAGACCAGGTTTTCTGCACAGGAACCCGCTTTAGACCAGGTTTTCTGCACAGGAACCCGCTTTAGACCAGGTTTTCTGCACAGGAACCCGCTTTAGACCAGGTTTTCTGCACAGCAACCCGCTTTAGACCAGGTTTTCTGCACAGGAACCCGCTTTAGACCAGGTTTTCTGCACAGGAACCCGCTTTAGACCAGGTTTTCTGCACAGGAACCCGCTTTAGACCAGGTTTTCTGCACAGGAACCCGCTTTAGACCAGGTTTTCTGCACAGGAACCCGCTTTAGACCAGGTTTTCTGCACAGGAACCCGCTTTAGACCAGGTTTTCTGCACAGGAACCCGCTTTAGACCAGGTTTTCTGCACAGGAGCCCGCTTTAGACCAGGTTTTCTGCACAGGAACCCGCTTTAGACCAGGTTTTCTGCACAGGAACCCGCTTTAGACCAGGTTTTCTGCACAGGAACCCGCTTTAGACCAGGTTTTCTGCACAGGAACCCGCTTTAGACCAGGTCTGCTGCACAGGAACCCGCTTTAGACCAGGTTTTCTGCACAGGAACCCGCTTTAGACCAGGTTTTCTGCACAGGAACCCGCTTTAGACCAGGTTTTCTGCACAGGAACCCGCTTTAGACCAGGTTTTCTGCACAGGAACCCGCTTTAGACCAGGTTTTCTGCACAGGAACCCGCTTTAGACCAGGTTTTCTGCACAGGAACCCGCTTTAGACCAGGTTTTCTGCACAGGAACCCGCTTTAGACCAGGTTTTCTGCACAGGAACCCGCTTTAGACCAGGTTTTCTGCTTAGGAACCCGCTTTAGACCAGGTTTTCTGCACAGGAACCCGCTTTAGACCAGGTTTTCTGCACAGGAACCCGCTTTAGACCAGGTTTTCTGCACAGGAACCCGCTTTAGACCAGGTTTTCTGCACAGGAACCCGCTTTAGACCAGGTTTTCTGCACAGGAACCCGCTTTAGACCAGGTTTTCTGCACAGGAACCCGCTTTAGACCAGGTTTTTCTGCACAGGAACCCGCTTTAGACCAGGTTTTCTGCACAGGAACCCGCTTTAGACCAGGTTTTCTGCACAGGAACCCGCTTTAGACCAGGTTTTCTGCACAGGAACCCGCTTTAGACCAGGTTTTCTGCACAGGAACCCGCTTTAGACCAGGTTTTCTGCACAGGAACCCGCTTTACCAGGTTTTCTGCACAGGAACCCGCTTTAGACCAGGTTTTCTGCACAGGAACCCGCTTTAGACCAGGTTTTTCTGCACAGGAACCCGCTTTAGACCAGGTTTTCTGCACAGGAACCCGCTTTAGACCAGGTTTTCTGCACAGGAACCCGCTTTAGACCAGGTTTTCTGCACAGGAACCCGCTTTAGACCAGGTTTTCTGCACAGGAACCCGCTTTAGACCAGGTTTTCTGCACAGGAACCCGCTTTAGACCAGGTTTTCTGCACAGGAACCCGCTTTAGACCAGGTTTTCTGCACAGGAACCCGCTTTAGACCAGGTTTTCTGCGCAGGAACCCGCTTTAGACCAGGTTTTCTGCACAGGAACCCGCTTTAGACCAGGTTTTCTGCACAGGAACCCGCTTTAGACCAGGTTTTCTGCACAGGAACCCGCTTTAGACCAGGTTTTCTGCACAGGAACCCGCTTTAGACCAGGTTTTCTGCACAGGAACCCGCTTTTGACCAGGTTTTCTGCACAGGAACCCGCTTTAGACCAGGTTTTCTGCACAGGAACCCGCTTTAGACCAGGTTTTCTGCACAGGAACCCGCTTTAGACCAGGTTTTCTGCACAGGAACCCGCTTTAGACCAGGTTTTCTGCACAGGAACCCGCTTTAGACCAGGTTTTCTGCACAGGAACCCGCTTTAGACCAGGTTTTCTGCACAGGAACCCGCTTTAGACCAGGTTTTCTGCACAGGAACCCGCTTTAGACCAGGTTTTCTGCCCAGGAACTCGCTTTAGACCAGGTTTTCTGCACAGGAACCCGCTTTAGACCAGGTTTTCTGCACAGGAACCCGCTTTAGACCAGGTTTTCTGCACAGGAACCCGCTTTAGACCAGGTTTTCTGCACAGGAACCCGCTTTAGACCAGGTTTTTTGCACAGGAACCCGCTTTAGACCAGGTTTTCTGCACAGGAACCCGCTTTAGACCAGGTTTTCTGCACAGGAACCCGCTTTAGACAGGTTTTCTGCACAGGAACCCGCTTTAGACCAGGTTTTCTGCACAGGAACCCGCTTTAGACCAGGTTTTCTGCACAGGAACCCGCTTTAGACCAGGTTTTCTGCACAGGAACCCGCTTTAGACCAGGTTTTCTGCACAGGAACCCGCTTTAGACCAGGTTTTCTGCACAGGAACCCGCTTTAGACCAGGTTTTCTGCACAGGAACCCGCTTTAGACCAGGTTTTCTGCACAGGAACCCGCTTTAGACCAGGTTTTCTGCACAGGAACCCGCTTTAGACCAGGTTTTCTGCACAGGAACCCGCTTCAGACCAGGTTTTCTGCACAGGAACCTTCTTTAGACCAGGTTTTCTGCACAGGAACCCGCTTTAGACCAGGTTTTCTGCACAGGAACCCGCTTTAGACCAGGTTTTCTGCACAGGAACCCGCTTTAGACCAGGTTTTCTGCACAGGAACCCGCTTTAGACCAGGTTTTCTGCACAGGAACCCGCTTTTTACCAGGTTTTCTGCACAGGAACCCGCTTTAGACCAGGTTTTCTGCACAGGAACCCGCTTTAGACCAGGTTTTCTGCACAGGAACCCGCTTTAGACCAGGTTTTCTGCACAGGAACCCGCTTTAGACCAGGTTTTCTGCACAGGAACCCGCTTTAGACCAGGTTTTCTGCACAGGAACCCGCTTCAGACCAGGTTTTCTGCACAGGAACCCGCTTTAGACCAGGTTTTCTGCACAGGAACCCGCTTTAGACCAGGTTTTCTGCACAGGAACCCGCTTTAGACCAGGTTTTCTGCACAGGAACCCGCTTTAGACCAGGTTTTCTGCACAGGAACCCGCTTTAGACCAGGTTTTCTGCACAGGAACCCGCTTTAGACCAGGTTTTCTGCACAGGAACCCGCTTTAGACCAGGTTTTCTGCACAGGAACCCGCTTTAGACCAGGTTTTCTGCACAGGAACCCGCTTTAGCCCCGGTTTTCTGCACAGGAACCCGCTTTAGACCAGGTTTTCTGCACAGGAACCCGCTTTAGACCAGGTTTTCTGCACAGGAACCCGCTTTAGACCAGGTTTTCTGCACAGGAACCCGCTTTAGACCAGGTTTTCTGCACAGGAACCCGCTTTAGACCAGGTTTTCTGCACAGGAACCCGCTGCAGACCAGGTTTTCTGCACAGGAACCCGCTTTAGACCAGGTTTTCTGCACAGGAACCCGCTTTAGACCAGGTTTTCTGCACAGGAACCCGCTTTAGACCAGGTTTTCTGCACAGGAACCCGCTTTAGACCAGGTTTTCTGCACAGGAACCCGCTTTAGACCAGGTTTTCTGCACAGGAACCCGCTTTAGACCAGGTTTTCTGCACAGGAACCCGCTTTAGACCAGGTTTTCTGCACAGGAACCCGCTTTAGACCAGGATTTCTGCACAGGAACCCCCTTTAGACCAGGTTTTCTGCACAGGAACCCGCTTTAGACCAGGTTTTCTGCACAGGAACCCGCTTTAGACCAGGTTTTCTGCACAGGAACCCGCTTTAGACCAGGTTTTCTGCACAGGAACCCGCTTTAGACCAGGTTTTCTGCACAGGAACCCGCTTTAGACCAGGGTTTCTGCACAGGAACCCGCTTTAGACCAGGTTTTCTGCACAGGAACCCGCTTTAGACCAGGTTTTCTGCACAGGAACCCGCTTTAGACCAGGTTTTCTGCACAGGAACCCGCTTTAGACCAGGTTTTCTGCACAGGAACCCGCTTTAGACCAGGTTTTCTGCACAGGAACCCGCTTTAGACCAGGTTTTCTGCACAGGAACCCGCTTTAGACCAGGTTTTCTGCACAGGAACCCGCTTTAGACCAGGTTTGCTGCACAGGAACCCGCTTTAGACCAGGTTTTCTGCACAGGAACCCGCTTTAGACCAGGTTTTCTGCACAGGAACCCGCTTTAGACCAGGTTTTCTGCACAGGAACCCGCTTTAGACCAGGTTTTCTGCACAGGAACCCGCTTTAGACCAAGTTTTCTGCACAGGAACCCGCTTTAGACCAGGTTTTCTGCACAGGAACCCGCTTTAGACCAGGTTTTCTGCACAGGAACCCGCTTTAGACCAGGTTTTCTGCACAGGAACCCGCTTTAGACCAGGTTTTCTGCACAGGAACCCGCTTTAGACCAGGTTTTCTGCACAGGAACCCGCTTTAGACCAGGTTTTCTGCACAGGAACCCGCTTTAGACCAGGTTTTCTGCACAGGAACCCGCTTTAGACCAGGTTTTCTGCACAGGAACCCGCTTTAGACCAGGTTTTTTGCACAGGAACCCGCTTTAGACCAGGTTTTCTGCACAGGAACCCGCTTTAGACCAGGTTTTCTGCACAGGAACCCGCTTTAGACCAGGTTTTCTGCACAGGAACCCGCTTTAGACCAGGTTTTCTGCACAGGAACCCGCTTTAGACCAGGTTTTCTGCACAGGAACCCGCTTTAGACCAGGTTTTCTGCACAGGAACCCGCTTTAGACCAGGTTTTCTGCAGAGGAACCCGCTTTAGACCAGGTTTTCTGCACAGGAACCCGCTTTAGACCAGGTTTTCTGCACAGGAACCCGCTTTAGACCAGGTTTTCTGCACAGGAACCCGCTTTAGACCAGGTTTTCTGCACAGGAACCCGCTTTAGACCAGGTTTTCTGCACAGGAACCCTTTTTAGACCAGGTTTTCTGCACAGGAACCCGCTTTAGACCAGGTTTTCTGCACAGGAACCCGCTTTAGACCAGGTTTTCTGTACAGGAACCCGCTTTAGACCAGGTTTTCTGTACAGGAACCCGCTTTAGACCAGGTTTTCTGTACAGGAACCCGCTTTAGACCAGGTTTTCTGTACAGGAACCCGCTTTAGACCAGGTTTTCTGTACAGTAACCCGCTTTAGACCAGGTTTTCTGTACAGTAACCCGCTTTAGACTAGGTTTTCTGTACAGGAACCCGCTTTAGACCAGGTTTTCTGCACAGGAACCCGCTTTAGACCAGGTTTTCTGCACAGGAACCCGCTTTAGACCAGGTTTTCTGCACAGGAACTCGCTTTAGACCAGGTTTTCTGCACAGGAACCCGCTTTAGACCAGGTTTTCTGCACAGGAACCCGCTTTAGACCAGGTTTTCTGCACAGGAACCCGCTTTAGACCAGGTTTTCTGCACATGAACCCGCTTTAGACCAGGTTTTCTGCACAGGAACCCGCTTTAGACCAGGTTTTCTGCACAGGAACCAACTTTAGACCAGGTTTTCTGCACAGGAACCCGCTTTAGACCAGGTTTTCTGCACAGGAACCCGCTTTAGACCAGGTTTTCTGCACAGGAACCCGCTTTAGACCAGGTTTTCTGCACAGGAACCCGCTTTAGACCAGGTTTTCTGCACAGGAACCCGCTTTAGACCAGGTTTTCTGCACAGGAACCCGCTTTAGACCAGGTTTTCTGCACAGGAACCCGCTTTAGACCAGGTTTTCTGCACAGGAACCCGCTTTAGACCAGGTTTTCTGCACAGGAACCCGCTTTAGACCAGGTTTTCTGCACAGGAACCCGCTTTAGACCAGGTTTTCTGCACAGGAACCCGCTTTAGACCAGGTTTTCTGCAAAGGAACCCGCTTTAGACCAGGTTTTCTGCACAGGAACCCGCTTTAGACCAGGTTTTCTGCACAGGAACCCGCTTTAGACCAGGTTTTCTGCACAGGAACCCGCTTTAGACCAGGTTTTCTGCACAGGAACCCGCTTTAGACCAGGTTTTCTGCACAGGAACCCGTTTTAGACCAGGTTTTCTGCACAGGAACCCGCTTTAGACCAGGTTTTCTGCACAGGAACCCGCTTTAGACCAGGTTTTCTGCACAGGAACCCGCTTTAGACCAGGTTTTCTGTACAGGAACCCGCTTTAGACCAGGTTTTCTCTACGGGAACCCGCTTTAGACCAGGTTTTGTGCACAGGAACCCGCTTTAGACCAGGTTTTCTGCACAGGAACCCGCTTTAGACTAGGTTTTCTGCACAGGAACCCGCTTTAGACCAGGTTTTCTGCACAGGAACCCGCTTTAGACCAGGTTTTCTGCACAGGAACCCGCTTTAGACCAGGTTTTCTGCACAGGAACCCGCTTTAGACCAGGTTTTCTGCACAGGAACCCGCTTTAGACCATGTTTTCTGCACAGGAACCCGCTTTAGACCAGGTTTTCTGCACAGGAACCCGCTTTAGACCAGGTTTTCTGCACAGGAACCCGCTTTAGACCAGGTTTTCTGCACAGGAACCCGCTTTAGACCAGGTTTTCTGCACAGGAACCCGCTTTAGACCAGGTTTTCTGCACAGGAACCCGCTTTAGACCAGGTTTTCTGCACAGGAACCCGCTTTAGACCAGGTTTTCTGCACAGGAACCCGCTTTAGACCAGGTTTTCTGCACAGGAACCCGCTTTAGACCAGGTTTTCTGCACAGGAACCCGCTTTAGACCAGGTTTTCTGCACAGGAACCCGCTTTAGACCAGGTTTGCTGCACAGGAACCCGCTTTAGACCAGGTTTTCTGCACAGGAACCCGCTTTAGACCAGGTTTTCTGCACAGGAACCCGCTTTAGACCAGGTTTTCTGCACAGGAACCCGCTTTAGACCAGGTTTTCTGCACAGGAACCCGCTTTAGACCAGGTTTTCTGTACAGGAACCCGCTTTAGACCAGGTTTTCTGTACAGGAACCCGCTTTAGACCAGGTTTTCTGCACAGGAACCCGCTTTAGACCAGGTTTTCTGCACAGGAACCCGCTTTAGACCAGGTTTTTCTGCACAGGAACCCGCTTTAGACCAGGTTTTCTGCACAGGAACCCGCTTTAGACCAGGTTTTTTTGCACAGGAACCCGCTTTAGACCAGGTTTTCTGCACAGGAACCCGCTTTAGACCAGGTTTTCTGCACAGGAACCCGCTTTAGACCAGGTTTTCTGCACAGGAACCCGCTTTAGACCAGGTTTTCTGCACAGGAACCCGCTTTAGACCAGGTTTTCTGCACAGGAACCCGCTTTGAACCAGGTTTTCTGTACAGGAACCCGCTTTAGACCAGGTTTTCTGTACAGGAACCCGCTTTAGACCAGGTTTTCTGCACAGGAACCCGCTTTAGACCAGGTTTTCTGCACAGGAACCCGCTTTAGACCAGGTTTTCTGCACAGGAACCCGCTTTAGATCAGGTTTTCTGCACAGGAACCCGCTTTAGACCAGGTTTTCTGCACAGGACCCCGCTTTAGACCAGGTTTTCTGCACAGGAACCCGCTTTAGACCAGGTTTTCTGCACAGGAACCCGCTTTAGACCAGGTTTTCTGCACAGGAACCCGCTTTAGACCAGGTTTTCTGCACAGGAACCCGCTTTAGACCAGGTTTTCTTACAGGAACCCGCTTTAGACCAGGTTTTCTGCACAGGAACCCGCTTTAGACCAGGTTTTCTGCACAGGAACCCGCTTTAGACCAGGTTTTCTGCACAGGAACCCGCTTTAGACCAGGTTTTCTGCACAGGAACCCGCTTTAGACCAGGTTTTCTGCACAGGAACCCGCTTTAGACCGGTTTTCTGCACAGGAACCCGCTTTAGACCAGGTTTTCTGCACAGGAACCCGCTTTAGACCAGGTTTTCTGCACAGGAACCCGCTTTAGACCAGGTTTTCTGCACAGGAACCCGCTTTAGACCAGGTTTTCTGCACAGGAACCCGCTTTAGACCAGGTTTTCTGCACAGGAACCCGCGTTAGACCAGGTTTTCTGCACAGGAACCCGCTTTAGACCAGGTTTTCTGCACAGGAACCCGCTTTAGACCAGGTTTTCTGCACAGGAACCCGCTTTAGACCAGGTTTTCTGCACAGGAACCCCGCTTTAGACCAGGTTTTCTGCACAGGAACCCGCTTTAGACCAGGTTTTCTGCACAGGAACCCGCTTTAGACCAGGTTTTCTGCACAGGAACCGCTTTAGACCAGGTTTTCTGCACAGGAACCCGCTTTAGACCAGGTTTTCTGCACAGGAACCCGCTTTAGACCAGGTTTTCTGCACAGGAACCCGCTTTAGACCAGGTTTTCTGCACAGGAACCCGCTTTGACCAGGTTTTCTGCACAGGAACCCGCTTTAGACCAGGTTTTCTGCACAGGAACCCGCTTTAGACCAGGTTTTCTGCACAGGAACCCGCTTTAGACCAGGTTTTCTGCACAGGAACCCGCTTTAGACCAGGTTTTCTGCACAGGAACCCGCTTTAGACCAGGTTTTCTGCACAGGAACCCGCTTTAGACCAGGTTTTCTGCACAGGAACCCGCTTTAGACCAGGTTTTCTGCACATGAACCCGCTTTAGACCAGGTTTTCTGCACAGGAACCCGCTTTAGACCAGGTTTTCTGCACAGGAACCCGCTTTAGACCAGGTTTTCTGCACAGGAACCCGCTTTAGACCAGGTTTTCTGCACAGGAACCCGCTTTAGACCAGGTTTTCTGCACAGGAACCCGCTTTAGACCAGGTTTTCTGCACAGGAACCCGCTTTAGACCAGGTTTTCTGCACAGGAACCCGCTTTAGACCAGGTTTTCTGCACAGGAACCCGCTTTAGACCAGGTTTTCTGCACAGGAACCCGCTTTAGACCAGGTTTTCTGCACAGGAACCCGCTTTAGACCAGATTTTCTGCACAGGAACCCGCTTTAGACCAGGTTTTCTGCACAGGAACCCGCTTTAGACCAGGTTTTCTGTACAGGAACCCGCTTTAGACCAGGTTTTCTGTACGGAAACCCGCTTTAGACCAGGTTTTCTGCACAGGAACCCGCTTTAGACCAGGTTTTCTGCACAGGAACCCGCTTTAGACCAGGTTTTCTGCACAGGAACCCGCTTTAGACCAGGTTTTCTGCACAGGAACCCGCTTTAGACCAGGTTTTCTGCACAGGAACCCGCTTTAGACCAGGTTTGCTGCACAGGAACCCGCTTTAGACCAGGTTTTCTGCACAGGAACCCGCTTTAGACCAGGTTTTCTGCACAGGAACCCGCTTTAGACCAGGTTTTCTGCACAGGAACCCGCTTTAGACCAGGTTTTCTGCACAGGAACCCGCTTTTTACCAGGTTTTCTGCACAGGAACCCGCTTTAGACCAGGTTTTCTGCACAGGAACCCGCTTTAGACCAGGTTTTCTGCACAGGAACCCGCTTTAGACCAGGTTTTCTGCACAGGAACCCGCTTTAGACCAGGTTTTCTGTACAGGAACCCGCTTTAGGCCAGGTTTTCTGCACAGGAACCCGCTTTAGACCAGGTTTTCTGCACAGGAACCCGCTTTAGACCAGGTTTTCTGCACAGGAACCCGCTTTAGACCAGGTTTTCTGCACAGGAACCCGCTTTAGACCAGGTTTTCTGCACAGGAACCCGCTTTAGACCAGGTTTTTCTGCACAGGAACCCGCTTTAGACCAGGTTTTCTGCACAGGAACCCGCTTTAGACCAGGTTTTCTGCACAGGAACCCGCTTTAGACCAGGTTTTCTGCACAGGAACCCGCTTTAGACCAGGTTTTCTGTAGAGGAACCCGCTTTAGACCAGGTTTTCTGCACAGGAACCCGCTTTAGACCAGGTTTTCTGCACAGGAACCCGCTTTAGACCAGGTTTTCTGCACAGGAACCCGCTTTAGACCAGGTTTTCTGCACAGGAACCCGCTTTAGACCAGGTTTTCTGCACAGGAACCCGCTTTAGACCAGGTTTTCTGCACAGGAACCCGCTTTAGACCAGGTTTTCTGCACAGGAACCCGCTTTAGACCAGGTTTTCTGCACAGGAACCCGCTTTAGACCAGGTTTTCTGCACAGGAACCCGCTTTAGACCAGGTTTTCTGCACAGGAACCCGCTTTAGACCAGGTTTTCTGCACAGGAACCCGCTTTAGACCAGGTTTTCTGCACAGGAGACCGCTTTAGACCAGGTTTTCTGCACAGGAACCCGCTTTAGACCAGGTTTTCTGCACAGGAACCCGCTTTAGACCAGGTTTTCTGCACAGGAACCCGCTTTAGACCAGGTTTTCTGCACAGGAACCCGCTTTAGACCAGGTTTTCTGCACAGGAACCCGCTTTTTACCAGGTTTTCTGCACAGGAACCCGCTTTAGACCAGGTTTTCTGCACAGGAACCCGCTTTAGACCAGGTTTTCTGCACAGGAACCCGCTTTAGACCAGGTTTTCTGTACAGGAACCCGCTTTAGACCAGGTTTTCTCTACGGGAACCCGCTTTAGACCAGGTTTTGTGCACAGGAACCCGCTTTAGACCAGGTTTTCTGCACAGGAACCCGCTTTAGACTAGGTTTTCTGCACAGGAACCCGCTTTAGACCAGGTTTTCTGCACAGGAACCCGCTTTAGACCAGGTTTTCTGCACAGGAACCCGCTTTAGACCAGGTTTTCTGCACAGGAACCCGCTTTAGACCAGGTTTTCTGCACAGGAACCCGCTTTAGACCAGGTTTTCTGCACAGGAACCCGCTTTAGACCAGGTTTTCTGCACAGGAACCCGCTTTAGACCAGGTTTTCTGCACAGGAACCCGCTTTAGACCAGGTTTTCTGCACAGGAACCCGCTTTAGACCAGGTTTTCTGCAAGGAACCCGCTTTAGACCAGGTTTTCTGCACAGGAACCCGCTTTAGACCAGGTTTTCTGCACAGGAACCCGCTTTAGACCAGGTTTTCTGCACAGGAACCCGCTTTAGACCAGGTTTTCTGCACAGGAACCCGCTTTAGACCAGGTTTTTCTGCACAGGAACCCGCTTTAGACCAGGTTTTCTGTACAGGAACCCGCTTTAGACCAGGTTTTCTGTACAGGAACCCGCTTTAGACCAGGTTTTCTGTACAGGAACCCGCTTTAGACCAGGTTTTCTGCACAGGAACCCGCTTTAGACCAGGTTTTCTGTACAGGAACCCGCTTTAGACCAGGTTTTCTGTACAGGAACTCGCTTTAGACCAGGTTTTCTGCACAGGAACCCGCTTTAGACCAGGTTTTCTGCACAGGAACCCGCTTTAGACCAGGTTTTCTGCACAGGAACCCGCTTTAGACCAGGTTTTCTGCACAGGAACCCGCTTTAGACCAGGTTTTCTGCAAGGAACCCGCTTTAGACCAGGTTTTCTGCACAGGAACCCGCTTTAGACCAGGTTTTCTGCACAGGAACCCGCTTTAGACCAGGTTTTCTGCACAGGAACCCGCTTTAGACCAGGTTTTCTGCACAGGAACCCGCTTTAGACCAGGTTTTCTGCACAGGAACCCGCTTTAGACCAGGTTTTCTGCACAGGAACCCGCTTTAGACCAGGTTTTCTGCACAGGAACCCGCTTTAGACCAGGTTTTCTGCACAGGAACCCGCTTTAGACCAGGTTTTCTGCACAGGAACCCGCTTTAGACCAGGTTTTCAGTACAGGAACCCGCTTTAGACCAGGTTTTCTGCACAGGAACCCGCTTTAGACCAGGTTTTCTGCACAGGAACCCGCTTTAGACCAGGTTTTCTGCACAGGAACCCGCTTTAGACCAGGTTTTCTGCACAGGAACCCGCTTTAGACCAGGTTTTCTGCACAGGAACCCGCTTTAGACCAGGTTTTCTGCACAGCCCGCTTTAGACCAGGTTTTCTGCACAGGAACCCGCTTTAGACCAGGTTTTCTGCACAGGAACCCGCTTTAGACCAGGTTTTCTGCACAGGAACCCGCTTTAGACCAGGTTTTCTGCACAGGAACCCGCTTTAGACCAGGTTTTCTGCACAGGAACCCGCTTTAGACCAGGTTTTCTGCACAGGAACCCGCTTTAGACCAGGTTTTCTGCACAAGAACCCGCTTTAGACCAGGTTTTCTGCACAGGAACCCGCTTTAGACCAGGTTTTCTGCACAGGAACCCGCTTTAGACCAGGTTTTTTGCACAGGAACCCGCTTTAGACCAGGTTTTCTGCACAGGAACCCGCTTTAGACCAGGTTTTCTGCACAGGAACCCGCTTTAGACCAGGTTTTCTGTACAGGAACCCGCTTTAGACCAGGTTTTCTGCACAGGAACCCGCTTTAGACCAGGTTTTCTGCACAGGAACCCGCTTTAGACCAGGTTTTCTGCACAGGAACCCGCTTGAGACCAGGTTTTCTGCACAGGAACCCGCTTTAGACCAGGTTTTCTGCACAGGAACCCGCTTGAGACCAGGTTTTCTGCACAGGAACCCGCTTTAGACCAGGTTTTCTGCACAGGAACCCGCTTTAGACCAGGTTTTCTGCACAGGAACCCGCTTTAGACCAGGTTTTCTGCACAGGAACCCGCTTTAGACCAGGTTTTCTGCACAGGAACCCGCTTTAGACCAGGTTTTCTGCACAGGAACCAACGTTAGACCAGGTTTTCTGTACAGGAACCCTTTTTAGACCAGGTTTTCTGCACATGAACCCGCTTTAGACCAGGTTTTCTGCACAGGAACCCGCTTTAGACCAGGTTTTCTGCACAGGAACCCGCTTTAGACCAGGTTTTCTGCACAGGAACCCGCTTTAGACCAGGTTTTCTGCACAGGAACCCGCTTTAGACCAGGTTTTCTGCACAGGAACCCGCTTTAGACCAGGTTTTCTGCACAGGAACCCCCTTTAGACCAGGTTTTCTGTACAGGAACCCTCTTTAGACCAGGTTTTCTGCACAGGAACCCGCTTTAGACCAGGTTTTCTGCACAGGAACCCGCTTTAGACCAGGTTTTCTGCACAGGAACCCGCTTTAGACCAGGTTTTCTGCACAGGAACCCGCTTTAGACCAGGTTTTCTGCACAGGAACCCGCTTTAGACCAGGTTTTCTGCACAGGAACCCGCTTTAGACCAGGTTTTCTGCACAGGAACCAGCTTTAGACCAGGTTTTCTGCACATGAACCCGCTTTAGACCAGGTTTTCTGCACAGGAACCCGCTTTAGACCAGGTTTTCTGCACAGGAACCCGCTTTAGACCAGGTTTTCTGTACAGGAACCCTCTTTAGACCAGGTTTTCTGCACAGGAACCCGCTTTAGACCAGGTTTTCTGCACAGGAACCCGCTTTAGACCAGGTTTTCTGCACAGGAACCCGCTTTAGACCAGGTTTTCTGCACAGGAACCCTCTTTAGACCAGGTTTTCTGCACAGGAACCCGCTTTAGACCAGGTTTTCTGCACAGGAACCCGCTTTAGACCAGGTTTTCTGCACAGGAACCCGCTTTAGACCAGGTTTTCTGCACAGGAACCCGCTTTAGACCAGGTTTTCTTCACAGGAACCCGCTTTAGACCAGGTTTTCTGCACAGGAACCCGCTTTAGACCAGGTTTTCTGCACAGGAACCCGCTTTAGACCAGGTTTTCTGCACAGGAACCCGCTTTAGACCAGGTTTTCTGCACAGGAACCCGCTTTAGACCAGGTTTTCTGCACAGGAACCCGCTTTAGACCAGGTTTTCTGCACAGGAACCCGCTTTAGACCAGGTTTTCTGCACAGGAACCCGCTTTAGACCAGGTTTTCTGCACAGGAACCCGCTTTAGACCAGGTTTTCTGCACAGGAACCCGCTTTAGACCAGGTTTTCTGCACAGGAACCCGCTTTAGACCAGGTTTTCTGCACAGGAACCCGCTTTAGACCAGGTTTTCTGCACAGGAACCCGCTTTAGACCAGGTTTTCTGCACAGGAACCCGCTTTAGACCAGGTTTTCTGCACATGAACCCGCTTTAGACCAGGTTTTATGCACAGGAACCCGCTTTAGACCAGGTTTTCTGCACAGGAACCAACGTTAGACCAGGTTTTCTGTACAGGAACCCTTTTTAGACCAGGTTTTCTGTACATGAACCCGCTTTAGACCAGGTTTTCTGTACAGGAACCCGCTTTAGACCAGGTTTTCTGTACAGGAACCCGCTTTAGACCAGGTTTTCTGCACAGGAACCCGCTTTAGACCAGGTTTTCTGCACAGGAACCCGCTTTAGACCAGGTTTTCTGCACAGGAACCCGCTTTAGACCAGGTTTTCTGCACAGGAACCCCTTTAGACCAGGTTTTCTGCACAGGAACCCGCTTTAGACCAGGTTTTCTGCACAGGAACCCGCTTTAGACCAGGTTTTCTGCACAGGAACCCGCTTTAGACCAGGTTTTCTGCACAGGAACCCGCTTTAGACCAGGTTTTCTGCACAGGAACCCGCTTTAGACCAGGTTTTCTGCACAGGAACCCGCTTTAGACCAGGTTTTCTGCACAGGAACCCGCTTTAGACCAGGTTTTTCTGCACAGGAACCCGCTTTAGACCAGGTTTTCTGCACAGGAACCCGCTTTAGACCAGGTTTTCTGCACAGGAACCCGCTTTAGACCAGGTTTTCTGCACAGGAACCCGCTTTAGACCAGGTTTTCTGCGCAGGAACCCGCTTTAGACCAGGTTTTCTGCACAGGAACCCGCTTTAGACCAGCTTTTCTGCACAGGAACCCGCTTTAGACCAGGTTTTCTGCACAGGAACCCGCTTTAGACCAGGTTTTCTGCACAGGAACCCGCTTTAGACCAGGTTTTCTGCACAGGAACCCGCTTTAGACCAGGTTTTCTGCACAGGAACCCGCTTTAGACCAGGTTTTCTGCACAGGAACCCGCTTTAGACCAGGTTTTCTGCACAGGAACCCGCTTTAGACCAGGTTTTCTGCACAGGAAACCGCTTTAGACCAGGTTTTCTGCACAGGAACCCGCTTTAGACCAGGTTTTCTGCACAGGAACCCGCTTTAGACCAGGTTTTCTGCACAGGAACCCGCTTTAGACCAGGTTTTCTGCACAGGAACCCGCTTTAGACCAGGTTTTCTGCACAGGAACCCGCTTTAGACCAGGTTTTCTGCACAGGAACCCGCTTTAGACCAGGTTTTCTGCACAAGAACCCGCTTTAGACCAGGTTTTCTGCACAGGAACCCGCTTTAGACCAGGTTTTCTGCACAGGAACCCGCTTTAGACCAGGTTTTCTGCACAGGAACCCGCTTTAGACCAGGTTTTCTGCACAGGAACCCGCTTTAGACCAGGTTTTCTGCACAGGAACCCGCTTTAGACCAGGTTTTCTGCACAGGAACCCGCTTTAGACCAGGTTTTCTGCACAGGAACCCGCTTTACTTTAGACCAGGTTTTCTGCACAGGAACCCGCTTTAGACCAGGTTTTCTGTACAGGAACCCGCTTTAGACCAGGTTTTCTGCACAGGAACCCGCTTTAGACCAGGTTTTCTGCACAGGAACCCGCTTTAGACCAGGTTTTCTGCACAGGAACCCGCTTTAGACCAGGTTTTCTGCACAGGAACCCGCTTTAGACCAGGTTTTCTGCACATGAACCAGCTTTAGACCAGATTTTCTGCACAGGAACCAGCTTTAGACAAGGTTTTCTGCACAGGAACCCGCTTTAGACCAGGTTTTCTGCACAGGAACCCGCTTCAGACCAGGTTTTCTGCACAGGAACCCGCTTTAGACCAGGTTTTCTGTACAGGAACCAACTTTAGACCAGGTTTTCTGTACAGGAACCCGCTTTAGACCAGGTTTTCTGCACAGGAACCCGCTTTAGACCAGGTTTTCTGCACAGGAACCCGCTTTAGACCAGGTTTTCTGCACAGGAACCCGCTTTAGACCAGGTTTTCTGCACAGGAACCCGCTTTAGACCAGGTTTTTTGCACAGGAACCCGCTTTAGACCAGGTTTTCTGCACAGGAACCCGCTTTAGACCAGGTTTTCTGCACAGGAACCCGCTTTAGACCAGGTTTTCTGCACAGGAACCCGCTTGAGACCAGGTTTTCTGCACAGGAACCCGCTTTAGACCAGGTTTTCTGCACAGGAACCCGCTTTAGACCAGGTTTTCTGCACAGGAACCCGCTTTAGACCAGGTTTTCTGCACAGGAACCCGCTTTAGACCAGGTTTTCTGCACAGGAACCCGCTTTAGACCAGGTTTTTTGCACAGGAACCCGCTTTAGACCAGGTTTTCTGCACAGGAACCCGCTTTAGACCAGGTTTTCTGCACAGGAACCCGCTTTAGACCAGGTTTTCTGCACAGGAACCCGCTTTAGACCAGGTTTTCTGCACAGGAGCCCGCTTTAGACCAGGTTTTCTGCACAGGAACCCGCTTTAGACCAGGTTTTCTGCACAGGAACCCGCTTTAGACCAGGTTTTCTGCACAGGAACCCGCTTTAGACCAGGTTTTCTGCACAGGAACCCGCTTTAGACCAGGTTTTCTGCACAGGAACCCGCTTTAGACCAGGTTTTCTGCACAGGAACCCGCTTTAGACCAGGTTTTCTGCACAGGAACCCGCTTTAGACCAGGTTTTCTGCACAGGAACCCGCTTTAGACCAGGTTTTCTGCACAGGAACCCGCTTTAGACCAGGTTTTCTGCACAGGAACCCGCTTTAGACCAGGTTTTCTGCACAGGAACCCGCTTTAGACCAGGTTTTCTGCACAGGAACCCGCTTTAGACCAGGTTTTCTGCACAGGAACCCGCTTTAGACCAGGTTTTCTGCACAGGAACCCGCTTTAGACCAGGTTTTCTGCACAGGAACCCGCTTTAGACCAGGTTTTCTGCACAGGAACCCGCTTTAGACCAGGTTTTCTGCACAGGAACCCGCTTTAGACCAGGTTTTCTGCACAGGAACCCGCTTTAGACCAGGTTTTCTGCACAGGAACCCGCTTTAGACCAGTTTTCTGCACAGGAACCCGCTTTAGACCAGGTTTTCTGCACAGGAACCCGCTTTAGACCAGGTTTTCTGCACAGGAACCCGCTTTAGACCAGGTTTTCTGCACAGGAACCCGCTTTAGACCAGGTTTTCTGCACAGGAACCCGCTTTAGACTAGGTTTTCTGCACAGGAACCCGCTTTAGACCAGGTTTTCTGCACGGGAACCCGCTTTAGACCAGGTTTTCTGCACAGGAACCCGCTTTAGACCAGGTTTTCTGCACAGGAACCCGCTTTAGACCAGGTTTTCTGCACAGGAACCCGCTTTAGACCAGGTTTTCTGCACAGGAACCCGCTTTAGACCAGGTTTTCTGCACATGAACCCGCTTTAGACCAGGTTTTCTGCACAGGAACCCGCTTTAGACCAGGTTTTCTGCACAGGAACCCGCTTTAGACCAGGTTTTCTGCACAGGAACCCGCTTTAGACCAGGTTTTCTGCACAGGAACCCGCTTTAGACCTTGTTTTCTGTACAGGAACCCGCTTTAGACCAGGTTTTCTGCACAGGAACCCGCTTTAGACCAGGTTTTCTGCACAGGAACCCGCTTTAGACCAGGTTTTCTGCACAGGAACCCGCTTTAGACCAGGTTTTCTGCTTAGGAACCCGCTTTAGACCAGGTTTTCTGCACAGGAACCCGCTTTAGACCAGGTTTTCTGCACAGGAACCCGCTTTAGACCAGGTTTTCTGCACAGGAACCCGTTTTAGACCAGGTTTTCTGCACAGGAACCCGCTTTAGACCAGGTTTTCTGCACAGGAACCCGCTTTAGACCAGGTTTTCTGCACAGGAACCCACTTTAGACCAGGTTTTCTGCACAGGAACCCGCTTTAGACCAGGTTTTCTGCACAGGACCCCGCTTTAGACCAGGTTTTCTGCACAGGAACCCGCTTTAGACCAGGTTTTCTGCACAGGAACCCGCTTTAGACCAGGTTTTCTGCACAGGAACCCGCTTTAGACCAGGTTTCTGCACAGGAACCCGCTTTAGACCAGGTTTTCTGCACAGGAACCCGCTTTAGACCAGGTTTTCTGCACAGGAACCCGCTTTAGACCAGGTTTTCTGCACAGGAACCCGCTTTAGACCAGGTTTTCTGCACAGGAACCCGCTTTAGACCAGGTTTTCTGCACAGGAACCCGCTTTAGACCAGGTTTTCTGCACAGGAACCCGCTTTAGACCAGGTTTTCTGCACAGGAACCCGCTTTAGACCAGGTTTTCTGCACAGGAACCCGCTTTAGACCAGGTTTTCTGCACAGGAACCCGCTTTAGACCAGGTTTTCTGCACAGGAACCCGCTTTAGACCAGGTTTTCTGCACAGGAACCCGCTTTAGACCAGGTTTTCTGCACAGGAACCCGCTTTAGACCAGGTTTTCTGTACAGGAACCCGCTTTGGACCAGGTTTTCTGCACAGGAACCCGCTTTAGACCAGGTTTTCTGCACAGGAACCCGCTTTAGACCAGGTTTTCTGCACAGGAACCCGCTTTAGACCAGGTTTTCTGCACAGGAACCCGCTTTAGACCAGGTTTTCTGCACAGGAACCCGCTTTAGACCAGGTTTTCTGCACAGAACCCGCTTTAGACCAGGTTTTCTGCACAGGAACCCGCTTTAGACCAGGTTTTCTGCACAGGAACCCGCTTTAGACCAGGTTTTCTGCACAGGAACCCGCTTTAGACCAGGTTTTCTGCACAGGAACCCGCTTTAGACCAGGTTTTCTGCACAGGAACCCGCTTTAGACCAGGTTTTCTGCACAGGAACCCGCTTTAGACCAGGTTTTCTGCACAGGAACCCGCTTTAGACCAGGTTTTCTGCACAGGAACCCGCTTTAGACCAGGTTTTCTGCACAGGAACCCGCTTTAGACCAGGTTTTCTGCACAGGAACCCGCTTTAGACCAGGTTTTCTGCGCAGGAACCCGCTTTAGACCAGGTTTTCTGCACAGGAACCCGCTTTAGACCAGGTTTTCTGCACAGGAACCCGCTTTAGACCAGGTTTTCTGCACAGGAACCCGCTTTAGACCAGGTTTTCTGCACATGAACCCGCTTTAGACCAGGTTTTCTGCACAGGAACCCGCTTTAGACCAGGTTTTCTGCACAGGAGACCAGGTTTTCTGCACAGGAACCCGCTTTAGACCAGGTTTTCTGCACAGGAACCCGCTTTAGACCACGGTTTTCTGCACAGGAACCCGCTTTAGACCAGGTTTTCTGCACAGGAACCCGCTTTAGACCAGGTTTTCTGCACAGGAACCCGCTTTAGACCAGGTTTTCTGCACAGGAACCCGCTTTAGACCAGGTTTTCTGCTGCAAACTCCCTTAAAAATCCCTACAAACCCCCCCTTTAAACCCCCTAAAACCCATGTTTTCTCCCCCCTCAAAACCCCCCTTCCCCCCCAAACCCCCTTAAACCCTCCCCTCCACTCCCCTTACCCCTAAACCCCTTAAAAAAAAACTCCCCCTTTAAAAAATACCCTTAAAAAAAAAAACAAAAAAAAAAACTCCCTTAAAACAAACCCCCCTAAAAATACCCCCCTCCCCCTAAAACATCCCTTCCCCCTTAACTACCCTTAAAAATACCTCCCCCCTCCAAAACCCCCCTTAAAACATCCAAACCCCCTTAAACTCCCCCTTAAAACATCCCCTCCCCCAAAAAAAAAAAACATCCCTTCCCCCTCCCCCATAAAAAACCCCTTCCCCCTAAAAATCCCCCTTAAAAATAAAACCCCCTCAAACTCCCCTTAAAAAAAAAAAAAAAAAACCCTTAAAACCCCTTAACCAACCAAACCCTAAAAAATCCCCCCCCCCCATCCCCCCAAATCACAAAAAAAAAAAAAAAAAACCCCCCCCCCCCCAAAACCCCCCCAACCCCCCAAAACAACCCCAACTCCCCCCCCCAAAACAACCCGGCCCCCCCCCCCCCCACACACCCCCAAAAAAAAAAAAAAAAAAACCCCCCACCCCAAACAAAACCCCCAAACAACAAAAAAAAACAAAAAAAAAACACCCAAAAACAAACCCCCCAAAAACTGTCCCTCTAAAAAAAACAAAACACCAAACCAAAAAGAAAAACCCCCCCCCCCCCAACAAAAAACAAAAAAAAAAAAAACCAAAAAAAAACAAAAAAAAACCCCAACCAAAAAAAAAACCCCCCCCCACCCAAAAAAAAACAAAACCACAACAAAACCAAACCAACAACAAAACAAAA